>QANZ01026333.1:33165-65218 GCA_003254925.1 Chamaecrista fasciculata | reverse complement strand
CGATTGTCACACGATATTTTGGTCATGGATAAGGCACGGGAAAGTCATCCTTAATCCAAACCATAACTTTCTCGATTCCTTGAGTTAGTCCCATTACCCTGTGTGGCCACACATTCCTTGGACAGACTCATCGAGGGCGCCAGTTAAATATCTCTCAACTTAATGAGGGACAAAATTCCTTCTTGGTCAACCACATTCCTCAGCACGGTAAACAACCAAACTCGTACCTAGCCTGTATGGCTACCCTGTTACGGGCAACGTTGGACTAGGCCAAAGTTCAACATCTACAACGCCGGAATAGTCAAGACCTCAGGTCTAAGGGCATCGTGACAGGTGTACAGGAGAGGCTAGCTCGTGACTAAACCCATGCAGGACTCTCCGGATCGGTCCAGCAACTTGTAACCCATTACATAATTGCACCATGATTCTCGTGAAACATCTCATGCGTGTATCTCCATACACCGAAGTCATGCTGGTCTTAGTTCATTCACATTCCCACGTGAATAATCGACCAGGGACAGTTTAGAATAATTATCACATAATTATTCAAGGATTGTTATCACAGTAAACATGCTAATAATATGATAACGACATAATTTATCATCCATAAATTAATCAAAACATATGTTCATACATATAAAATGATTGGCCCTAGGGCACAATCTCCATCAGAAAGAGGATCACCCTGACGAAGGCCACAATAGGGCAAGAACTGATTACCTTTTTGTTCATTGAGAAGGAGGGTATATGTTACAATAGTGACATATCGCATGATCAACTGAATCCAATGAGGAGGGAAGTTCATACGATGAAGAACAACTTGTAAAAAATCCCAAGAAATATGATCATAAGCTTTGAAGATGTCAATTTTTAAGGCACACCAATCTGTTTTACATTTTTTGGCTTGATGAATATAAGTAAGTAATTCAGAAGCCAGGAAAATTTTATCTTGAATTGACTGACTTTTGACAAAACCATTCTGATATGTGGAAATGACGTCTTGCATTAAAGGTTGTAGACGATTGACCAGTACTTTGGAAACGATTTTATAAACAACGTTACAGAGACAATAGGTCTGAAATCCTTGAAGGATATCAGAGTTGAAATTTTGGACAAAAGGGTTATGAAGGTCTCATTAAAAGCTTTGAGAAGAAAACCCCGATGAGAAAGGAAAGACACACACTGACAATATCATTCTTGACAGTATCCCAGAAGGCAACTGGTTTACCTGGACTAATGGGAGGCAGAATAATACTGTTGTTTGGGAACTTTTGGATCGTGTTCTTTGTAATTCTGATTGGATCCTTTCTTTTGTTGACACCAAATTTGAGTGCTTACTTGTCTTTTGTTCTGATCATAGCCCGCTTGTTGTACATATGTCTAAATCGTTACCTCGTAGATCTAGACCTTTTCAGTTTGAACTTATGTGATTAACAAACGACCAGTGTAGTGCCATTGTAAATTATCAAATGAGCATTATTGATTCTTTTTATGATGATCGTGGCATCTAGTGATATATAAGAGATACATTTCACCACTAAAAACTTTTAAAGTACAACTTATACTTACCTCATAGTTTGAGGGTATCAAACATACTTTTGTCAATTAAAAATAAATAAAACTATATTAATTTATTATTTTTTATATTAAATATGTGAATTTTTTTGTAATATATATATATATATATATATATTTGTGACTCGTCTAATAGTTGGTCCAATTTTTATAATCGTTATTAATAATGATGCAAGTAGAAGTTAGATAATATCATTATATGGAGTTATAGAGACTTAAGTTCACCCACAATCTTGCCATTTAAAGAAGGCAAAAGTACGATTGGTACCTTTATAGTGTGGGATTAGTTTCAGTTATACTCAAGTATTTTTTGGATCAATTGAACCCCCAATCTTTCATATTTGAATCAATTATACCCCATCCCCTAACTCCATTGATAAAAATTAACGGGAAAAGTTGATGGATCAGATGACTTGATTGATACTTGTTGACATGACTGGTGACATTCCAAGTGAGCAACTGTGGCATAGATTGGGGTTGCAGTTGAAATTGATCTCATAATTTAGAGGTATAACTTAAACCTTAAATTTCCCACTCCCACTTAGAGATTAGCTTCAACGTGCTTCTCCTTCCTCTATGCACAACCCATTCACCAACTCGCTCCCACAACTCGCCATCATCATTTCGTTCACTTTTATTTGTCGAAATTGGATTAATTGAGATTCAAGGATTTTTGAAAATTAAGTTTTTGTTTTTGTCTAAAAATTGAAGTTGAGAGCATTTTGAGAGTTCCAAATTTTATGAGGTTTTGGTTGAGTTTTGAGAGCGAAATGGGTGAGTGAGATAGGCAAAGAACATCAACAAACCTGAGGAAATAAACGGAGTCAAAATCATGAGGAAACGTGTTTCAGGAATTGATTTTGAACTGTAATTTTCACTTTTGATTTATGAGATCGTTTACTTCAATCTTTGTTGCATTTTCAGGTAATCTCTTTGATTGGTTGCAATTTTTCTAAATTTCATCTTTGTTTTTGTGGTTGCTCGAACTGTGAAAACAGAGGGGAAAGGTTTTTGATGGAGATTGTGCCCTAGGGCCAATCATTTTATATGTATGAACATATTGTTTGACTGATTTATGAATGATAAACTATGTCGTTATCATATTATTAGCATGTTTACTGTGATAACAATCCTTGATTAATTATGTGATAATTATTCTAAACTGTCACTAGTCGATTATTCACGTGGGAACGTGAATGAACTAAGACCAGCATGACTTCGGTGTATAGAGATACACGCATGTGATGCTTCTCGAGAGTCATGGTGCAATTATGTAATGGGTTACAAGTTGCTGGACCGACCCGGAGAGTCCTGCATGGGTTTGATCATAAGCTAGTCTCTCCTGTACACCTGTCACGATGCTCTTAGACCTGAGGTCTTCATTATTCGGCGTTGTAGATGCTGAACTTTGGCCTAGTCCAACGTTTCCCGTAACAGGGTAGCCATACAGGCTAGGTACGGGTTTAGTTGTTTGCCGTGCTGAGGAATGTGGTTGACCAATAAGGAATTTCGTCCCTCATTAAGTTGAGAGATATTTGACTGGGCCCCTCGATGAGTTTGTCCAAGGAATGTGTGGCCACACAGGGTAATGGGACCAACTCAAGGAATCGAGAAAGTTATGGTTTGGATTACAAGGATGATTTTCTCATGCCTTATCCATGACCAAGATATCGTGTGACAATAGGGATTATGACAAGGTGGTACTAAGGTTAAGTCGTTTATGTTAAAACGATAACTCACGTGTTTTGGGTAGTCGTGATGGCTTGCTAGAGTCCGCTCTCAACTTGTGACTCATAGAGATGGCTTGCTGCCAATTTCACATGAGGCCTGCTAGGTCACACATGAGCAAGATCAAGATACTGTTATGGGACACGAATTAGGGTTTAATTCATGAGTCACTTTAGTGACACAATTTAAGACATAGTTGAATGTCTTAGGACATGAAGTCTTGTCTTAAATAAAATCTACAATTGTAATATTTAAATTTGTTAGACAAGTTTAAATGTATTAATTGTTAAATAGTTAATTTGATTAATCTATTTACAATTGAATTTAAAATATTAGGGAATAATGAATTGACTAAGTCTCCTAAGAGTTAGGGGATTATTGATTTATTAAATTCTCTAATATTGGATAACAAGATGAGGTGGCGCCTCACTCTTGAATTAATTAATGAAATATGATTTTGTTAATTTGAATTCAAGATTTAAGTTTGAATTCAAGATTCAAATTTGAATTAAGATATTAGGGTAATATTTTAATTCAATTTGTTAAGGATATTAATAAGTTGGTTATAACTTCCTAAGAGTTAGGATTGTTATCTTATTTATTAAATTCCTATAAAACCACATGGTAGGGGGTGAATTCTTCAAGATTCAAATGCAAGATTTGATCTTGCATTTTGAATTTCAAGAATGCATTTTGAATTTTAAGTTAAGATATTAATGTAATATTTTAATTAAGAATTCAAATCCTCTTGACTCATTCCAACCAATGGGAAGTGTGCATTCTGGATTTCAAGATATGATCTTGAAATATAAATTAAGATTGCATCTTAATCTTGAATTATAAAATTAGTGTAATTTTATAATCAAGATTTGGTGATTCCCTAATTTAAGGAGTGGGGACTCTTTATAAACACATGCAAGTCGCCTAAAGGAAAAAAGGTGAGAGTGAAAAAGGAAAAAGGGAAGTCGCATAACCCTAGAGAAAGAGAAGGGAGTTTTCTAACTAACCCTAAATTTAGGGTTTTAGGGGCGATTTGTGTGTGAGGAAGAGAGAGAGGCGAAAAACCCTAGAGTCAGTGGCCAAGAAGTTCGTTCTTGGTAGTTCGCCACTTGTTCTTGGATATTTCAAGAAGTGTTCTTGAAATTCCAAGATTGTAGATCGGTTCCCATAATCTCTTGGAGAAGAGATTGGAGGCTAGCACCTGAGTATCTGCCAAACTGTTCGTGTGGATCACCGGCAGAGGAAGGACACAAGTCTGTGGACTTCTTGGAATTGCAATCATTCCAGCATTCATGATTTAGGTAAACATCTTATCTCACTGGTATAAACACAGTTAGTAGGTCCTATGGAGAAGATTATAAAATTTTAATTTTACCTTTTCCGCTGCGTTTTGCTCCATAATCTCCAACAGTGGTATCAGAGCCACGCTAATTTTGTGTTTATGCTATTTTTGTGAATATACATGTTGATGTATGTTTATACGTTTACCGTTTTTCATTCGATTCGCTAAAATTTTTGCGATTATCCACCACACGATTTTAACCTAATCTAAGAATGGTGCAAATTTATGTATTTGATACATAAGGTAATCAATTTGATTGATTAAAATTTTTCTTGAAAAGTATAGATCTTGGCCAAAAATTATAAATTATGAATTTATAAATTTTGGGTCAATAGATTCGACTTCTTGAATATGATTCTTGAAATTTTGAATTATTGATGCAAGACTTATTTTTCAAGAAGGCATGTTAATTGCACAAACCCTAATTGAACACAATCAAAGTCGTTTTTTTGTGTTGTTGAATGTTGATGCCGTGAATATATATATATATATGAATTGTTCATGTATGTTTGAGTATGGTGTTGGATATGGCTCTAGGTCTTATTTTGGTAAATACGGCATGCGTGTCGTCTCCCTAATTTCTAGATGTAATTTCTTTTCTCACCTCACTCCCCTCATATGTTCAAATGAGGTTTCCCAATGTAATTTTTTCTTTTTCTTTTAGAAAGATTCTCTCATTGGCTTGAGGGAATTTAGGGTAGATGAGCCATATCTAAACACGGTTATTTTATGCATTTAGTTTTTGTATATGATACAAATTGGCGCTAGATGCATGTTTAGGGGTCGCGATTTCAACATGCAAATTTTATGTTTTGTACGCACAACTACGTATTCGATACGAGCATAGGATTTTGTATGAGATACAAAATTCGTGCATGTATTTATATGTATATGATACATGGGGACAAACACTTGGCACACTCGTTTAATTTTAAAATTGGATTTAAAATTGAACCAAAAATTGAACCCTTATAAAATCTTAAGTTTTTAATGCCATCAATAAAACGCCCTGTTAAAATCTTGATCATTGTGGAGTGGTGATAGCCCAAGCTACACGTATCTACTTTTATCTTGAGGAGACACGGGTGAATGGAAGATTCAACACGATGCCTTATTGAAATCTTGGTTTATTGGATGCGGTATTAGCCCAAGCTACACGTGTTTGATGGGCCTTGATGATATAGGTTTGGGCTTTCACCTAATTGTTTTGAGTTTGGCCATTCACAAATTTTGTTGTGTGACTTAATGAGGTTATCAAATCGGATTTGGACCTCAAGGCATTAGATGGGATAAACATGCCATAATAAGTATCATATGATGATACAGTCCCATAACGATCTAAGAGTCACATATGATGTGATTGGTAAAGAGTTACCTACCTAAATAACCTAAGGTTGCATTATCGCCCAAGCGAAGGTAATCTTTGGTGAAATATGGGTCTTAGCCACTAATAATAATTTTGCTGGGTTTTATAAAATGGTGGACCTTTTTGCTAATTAACTTCCATATCTTAATTGTAGAATCATGGCAAATAATATAAGTTCAGCGTTATCACTGCGATCTATCCTTGAGAAGGATAAGTTAAATGGGACGAACTTCCTTGATTGGTTTCGTAATTTGAGAATTGCTCTCACCCAAGAAAGGAAGCTTTATGTCCTAGAAAACCCTCCCCCTGAAGAGCCTGCCAACGACGCTCCAAGAGCTCAAAGAACTGCTTATGAGAAGCACTTCAATGAACTGCTTTTGAGATGGTCACACATCTCAAGGAAATGTTCCAGCAGCAAGCTAGGCAAGAGAGGTTTGAGACCACTAAGGCTCTACACTCTTTCAAGATGGCTGAAGGTGCATCCGTTAGTACCCATGTCTTGAAGATGAAGGGGTACATAGATCACCTTAGTAGGCTGGGATTTCCCATTACTTCAGAGCTTGCGACGGATTTGATCCTAAACTCGCTGCTTAGAAGTTATGACCAGTTTGTCATAAACTTCAATATGAATGGAATGGAGAAATCAATTTCTGAGCTGCATGGGATGCTCAAGACTGCTGAGGCATCCATTAAAAAGGCACCTGACGCAGTCTTGGTAGTGCGTCACTTGTTCTTGGATATTTCAAAAAGTGTTCTTGAAATTCCAAGATTGTAGATCGGTTCCCATAATTTCTTGAAAAAGAGATTGGAGGCTAGCACCAGAGTATCTGCCAAACTGTTCGTGTGGATCATCGGCAGAGGAAGGACACGAGTCTGTGGACTTCTTGGAATTGCAATCATTCCAGCATTCATGATTTAGGTAAACATCTTATCTCACTGGTATAAACACAGTTAGTGGGTCCTATGGAGGAGATTATAAAATTTTAATTTTACCTTTTCCGCTGCGTTTTGCTCCATAATCTCCAACAGTTTTTAGGGTTTCTTAGTTGTAGGGACCTTTTTATAAAAGATGACAAATATTCTAGGTTATTCTGTAATTAGTCAAGGACTGGTGTGAAAGAAAACTCTGAAATGTGATCGTAAGTGCCATATTTGCCTTAAAACAAAAAAAAATGCCACACATCAGAAACCATCAACTGAATCAGTTGACATATCAATTTTTTGTGTTAGTTTCATTAACGGAGTTAAGAGTTATGAAGGTAGTTAGGAGGTACACTTAATGTAGGTAGTTAGGAAGCTCCTAGTCTTGTATATATATTGTACATATTGCATAAGAAATAACATCAGAAAATTTAGTCATCTGATCTTGCAAAATAACATGGTATCAGAGCAATTAGGGTTTGGTATCTTCTCCTTTGTTTCACGCTTCCAGTAGCGCACATTTAAGTGTGCAGTTCATCACTACACGTTAGGGCCCAAATTTTCTGGGCATCTGTTTGCGTCACCGCCACCATAGGAAGGAAGAGAAGGTCCCGATCGACGGTTCCCCGAAGTACGGCGTCCACCAGAGAAGCGCGTGATTCTCACGCGCCGCCTGAACATTTTCGCTCTCCCTCACGCGCCGGCGCGTGAAGGCGCGTGCGGGCGCGTTCCTCGTTGTTCCGGTCACCACTTTCTTCCGCCCCCGTCGGAAGGCTATTTCCGGCGGTTTCCGATCAGCACCCAGAGGTTCCAGCCACTTTTTGTTTGGTTCTATTGGTTGAAGCCTCGTTTTGGTTAGTGGAGCTGTCCAGTTCAACGTTTAGCATTTGGTGCCTTCAATCTGCTGTCCAGCCATCATTTGTTGATTTGAGGTTATTGTTTGATGCCTCATTTGGTTTGTTGTTTCAGTTACGTGCTGATTTGCTACTCTGTTTGTTTTGGTGGTGGATTTTGAGACTTACTAGTTATTTGCTCTCATTTGGTGTCTTCTTTGAGAAGATTATTTCGATGGCTAATAAAACTATTTGTATTTCCGAGGATGAATATGCTCAATTTCTCCAATATCGAGAGTTAGTAAACTCTCATGTTACAACTATTGCCGATTCAGGTAAATCCACTAAATGCCTACTTTCATCATCTTCTAAATGGGTTATTGATTCAAGAGCTACAGATCACATGACAGGTAATCCAAACCTTTTCTCCACCTTCCAACCATATTCTTCCACATCTCATGTTACTTTGGTAGACGATTCCAATTCTCGTGTCCTTGGTTCTGGAACTGTCAATCTTATCCCCTCACTTTCTTTGTCTTCAGTATTGAGTTTACCCAACTTTTCATTCAATTTGCTTTCGGTTAGTAAACTCACTCGTTCTTTAAACTGTGTCATCTCATTCTTTCCCGACCATTGTCTTTTTCAGGATCTTACGACAAAACGAATTATTGGTAGAGGACATGAGTCTGGAGGATTATACGTTTTGGAATCGCCACGACCTGTTGCTTGCTCAAGTGTTCTCTCCCCTTTTGATGTGCATTGTCGTTTAGGTCATCCTTCCCTATCTTCTCTTAAGAAACTTTATCCTCAGTTTAATCACTTATCTGTTTTGGATTGTGAGTCATGTCAGTTTGCCAAACATCATCGTCTTCCATTTAGTCCTAGAGTCAATAAACGGGCTACATCTCCATTTGAGTTAGTCCATTCAGACCTTTGGGGTCCTTGTCCGGTCGTTTCTAAACAAGGTTTCAAATACTTTGTTACTTTTGTTGATAGTTATTCTCGTGTTACTTGGTTATATTTCATGAAAAATCGTTCTGAGTTGTTTACTCACTTTTGTGCCTTCTATTCTGAAATCAAAACTCAGTTCAATGTTTTTGTGCAAACCTTACAGAGTGATAATGCTAAAGAATATTTCTCTGGATCCTTTCAGTCTTTTATGTCACAAAATGACATTATTCATCAATCTTCATGTGTTGATACTCCATCTCAAAATGGTGTTGCTGAGCGGAAAAATAGACACTTACTAGAAGTGGCTCGGGCTCTTCTTTTTCAAATGAAGGTTCCTAAGCCATTTTGGGTTGATGTCATATCCACAGCTTGTTTTCTTATTAATCGAATGCCCTCGTCTGTTCTTCATGGTGAGATTCCATATACTGTTCTTTTTCCTTCTAAACCTTTGTTTCCTATTGAGCCTAGGATATTTGGATGCACATATTTTTTTCGAGATGTTCGACCTCACACTAAACTTGATCCTAAGTCTATTAAATGTGTCTTTCTTGGTTATTGTCGAGTCCAAAAAGGGTACTGGTGCTTCTAGAGATTTTACATTTCATGGAAATGTTCCTTTCTTTCCTCACTCACATGTGCATCTCGAAGAGGGGGAGGAAGATGACTTGTTGATTTATACTGTGCCTCAATTTTCAGTAAACACATTGTTAGAGGGCACACGTCCTCCAGTTATGCAGGCATCGGTAGACACATTATCATATGACACATGTCCGCCAATTACGCAAGTCTCAGAGGACACGCGTCCTCCATTAAAACATGTCTACTCTCGGCGACCACGACAAACTAGTGATCCTGCTCCAGACTCATGCCCTCCACTATCCTCTTTGTCGTTAGATCCAGTTTCCTCTGACCATGATTCCGCCGATGATCGTCCTATTGCTCTTCGGAAAGGTAAACGTCCATGTACTTATCCAATTTCATCTTTTGTCTCTTATGACCATCTATCTCCTTCCTCTCGTGCCTTTGTTGCTTCTATAGACACAGTTTCTCTTCCTCGTTCGGTTCTCGAGGCTTTATCTCATCCTGGTTGGCGTGAAGCAATGATTGAAGAGATGATGGCTCTTGATAAGAATGAAACTTGGTCTTTGGTGGATTTACCTGCGGGCAAGAAAGTCATTGGTTGCAAATGGGTATTTAATGTCAAAGTTAATCCAGATGGCTCTGTGGCTCGACTCAAAGCACGTTTGGTTGCTAAGGTCTATGCTCAAACCTATGGTGTTGACTATTCTGACACTTTCTCTCCTGTGGCTAAACTTACATATGTTAGGTTATTTCTCTCTATGGCAGCAACCTATAATTGGCCCTTGCATCAGTTGGATATCAAGAATGCATTTCTCCATGGTGATCTTCAGGAAGAAGTATATATGGAGCAACCACCTGAGTTTGTTGCTCAGGGGGAGCGTGGGAAAGTATGTCGTTTGCAAAAATCTTTATATGGGTTGAAACAGAGCCCTCGGGCTTGGTTTGGCAGATTCAGTGATGTAGTCATGCAATATGGCATGCTCAAATGCAAATCTGATCACTCAGTCTTTTATAAGAAGACTGATGCAGGCATAATTTTGTTAGTTGTCTATGTGGATGACATTATCATGACAGGGAATGATGATTCAGGTATCTCTTCTCTCAAGTCCTTCCTTCACTCTCAGTTTCAGACAAAAGATTTGGGGTCATTAAAATACTTCTTGGGAGTTGAGATAGCAAGAAGTAAGAAGGGCATCTTCTTGTCCCAAAGGAAATATGTTCTTGATCTGTTGACTGAAACAGGAAAACTAGGGGCTAAGCCATGTAGTGCTCCTATGACTCCAGGATTGCAACTAGGGAAGGATGACGGGGAACCATTTGAGGATCCTGAGAGATATAGGAGGTTGGTTGGAAAACTGAACTACCTCACGGTAACTCGCCCTGACATTGCTTACCCTGTTAGTGTTGTTAGTCAATTCATGTCTTCTCCAACTGTCAAGCATTGGGAAGCCTTAGAACAAATTCTTAGTTATTTGAAAAGTGCTCCAGGACGAGGTCTCTTATACAGAAATAATTGACACATTGATGTTGAGTGCTTTTCTGATGCGAATTGGGCAGGATCCAAGGTAGATAAAAGATCTACTACAGGATATTGTGTGTTCATGGGAGGAAATCTGATCTCATGGAAAAGTAAGAAGCAGAATATAGTCTCCCGTTCTAGTGCTGAGTCTGAGTATAGGGCAATGGCTCAGGCAACTTGTGAAGTTGTGTGGATACGACAACTTTTGGGAGAACTTGGATTGAAGACTTCACAACCTACAAAGCTATGGTGTGACAACAAGGCTGCTATCCATATTGCATCGAATCCCGTTTTCCATGAACGAACTAAACACATTGAGATTGATTGTCATTTTGTTCGTGAAAAGATTGAAGAAAATATAATCTCCACAGCATATGTTAAATCCGGAGATCAATTAGGAGACATCTTTACTAAAGCTTTGAATGGGGTGAGGGTTGATTACATTTGTAACAAGTTGGGCATGATTGGGGGAGTGTTAAGAGTTATGAAAGTAGTTAGGAGGTACACTTAATGTAGGTAGTTAGGAAGCTCCTAGCCTTGTATATATATTGTACATATTGCATAAGAAATAACATCAGAAAATTTAGTCATCTGATCTTGCAAAATAACAGAGTGGAAGTTAAGAGTAGTGTACAATTGACTCAAATGTGAAAGATTAGAGATACAATTGACCAAAAAAAAAGTTCGGGAGTACAACTAAAACTGACCTCGTACTTTAGGAGTACGTTTTACCTTCAAAAACAAAAAAGTGACAAGGAAAACACACATGCATTTGGGCTTGCCTTTTTTTCTTTGAATTTAAAGCAGCGAACTTCCATCATCAGGATTCCTTGACAAGGAGTGTAGGGACTAGACTTCAAATAATCATGATTTACTCAAAACAGATCAAGTTCTCTCCTAGCCCATAACTATATCATTTCCATAACTGCCATAGATTTCATAAACTTCCCCAAATATCATATGTATAGACTTGGAATATAATGGTACTCGAACTGACTAGGTATTTAAAGCTTAATAAAACAGAACATTTTGTTCACTTCTTAAACCTCACTCATTCTGTGCTTTACTTACTAGATATAGCTTCTCATCATTGCTAATCATGTCCACATCAAGAATTTCACCACCATGTTCTGACAAAATACAGGAACCACTAGAAGGTTTCAAATGTTCATTTGCCACCTTTATTAGCTCTTCAATGCTGTGTGGAACCCATAAGACAGCTCCCACTTTTCTATCCTTATGATCCCAGGGGTGGAAAGGAAATACAGTGCATTTCTTTCTTGGACATTCATTAGTTGATGGCGAGAGAAGTGTTTCTGCAAATTCAGTGTAACAATATAATTTCTTAGAATGCTTGCCAGAAAAGTAATAAGGAAGAAATAAATCTTGTAGGTGCAGTGCAATAAAATTCCATCATCACAATAAAACAGTAGATATTCGTATCCTAATATTTTTACTCCAAATTTTAAGATACCCCAATATCCTGGATGCTTGTTTTTGATATGCTAATATCATATTTACATAAGAATTTATGCCCAAGTATTTTAAGATTTGATATCCTAAGGAATCGGGTGCATATTCGGAATACTTTTGATCATCATACTTAAGATAAATTCTTGAATTTCCCAACCTCCAAGATTATTATTAGGCAAAAGTACTTTTAGTACCCCTAAAGTATGAAATCAGTTTCAGTTGTACCCCCAAAGTTTTTGTAGTCAATTATACCCCTAATCTTTTCTTTTTTGTGTCAACTGTACCTCCAATTCAGGGGTACAATTGACTCAAATGTAAAACAATGGGAATACAATTGATTCAAAAAACTTTTGGGGGTACAATTGAAACTGACCCCATAATTTAGGGATACCAAGAGTACATTTGCCTTATTATTAACAAACCCAACTAAGAAGTTGTACCAAAAGCCATACCATCTAAAATATAATGGTGTCAATAACATGAGAAACATAACATCTATCATACCATGAGTTTCTTGAATACTACTAGATAACTCAGTCAGCTGACAAATTTTTGCTACTTCAAGCATTTTAATCATATTCCTATCTCCACCAATACGTGCTTCATCAAGTGGTGTATTCCCCCATCTGCAAGCGGAAAACGGACAATGATTTTATCTTGCAATTCAATACATGATTATAAAAAAATGCTATTCTAAGAGAAATTTGGGAGGTAACCATGACCTAATTGTACAATTAATAAAACTAAAAAAGGTGAAAGTAACATGTAGCTGATTGTCTTCATAAGTATATTTTTGGGTCATCTCTAATATTGAGCTGAGTTGACTAAATCCACCAGGATGACTTAGCCTAAACTACAAGAATGACCATATTGCAGTGAGAATCTTCTATCAAGTACTACCTCCGTCACTAGAGATAGACACATAGTGGGAAACCCATGGTTGAATATTCTGTTTAACCATGTCTAATAAAAGATAATTACTTAAAACTTTACCTGTCCTTTGAAAAAATACTTGCTCCTGCTTCTAAGAGCAATTTAGCAACTGTAAACAAACACTCTGAGGCAGCAATGTGAAGAGGTGTACGTTGATCATAATTTCTAGAATTTGGATCGATACCGTGGGCCAAAAGCCTTCTTAAAAGGTTCAACTCCTGGTTTGCAACCGTCATGCAGAGAAAATTTCCAGTATCATCAATAGTAAGAGTAGCCCCCTCATTTACAAGTAAGGAAGCTATTTCTTCATGTCCATTCTGTAGGGCTTCAAGCAAGGGAGTATTCCCAAACTTATCTAGTATAAATGGTTGATTAAAATGTAAGATGTCTTTTGCATCATAATAGCAGCTTGAGTAAATATGTATTTTATATAACTAAAGATGACAAATATGGGTTTAATTCAACAGCAAACCTGGAACATTTATAT
Organism: Chamaecrista fasciculata; assembly: GCA_003254925.1. Taxonomy (NCBI): domain Eukaryota; kingdom Viridiplantae; phylum Streptophyta; class Magnoliopsida; order Fabales; family Fabaceae; genus Chamaecrista; species Chamaecrista fasciculata. The sequence goes on along the minus strand of QANZ01026333.1, from coordinate 51,508 downwards.
TCACTCCTTTTCCAATAAGGTAGTGAGAGATATCAATATATCCTTTAGAAGCAGAGATATGCTGTGATAACAAATACATAAATAAGTTAGTACAGTTTTCTTCTCTCGATGGAATCTTCTATCAGAGTTTTACTTAGATAACATTCTTATTCTTTAACTATGTCTTATCTTCTTCTTGTATATCTTCATTTTAAGAGGGAAGCACAAAAACTGAAAATGTTGAAGCCAGTAGTGAAGGCTTGCAATTAAAATGTAAAACTTGTACTCCTAAACATTTGACATAATTCTTCAACATGTCAGTTAATTTCATCAGTTAATTCCTAAGAATAAATTTCTTCCACTCATACCATAGAACAAGTTAATGTAGAAAGACTGAGAGTACAACACAGTTTATATGTTCCTTTTGTTCAGAAAAGACTAAGACAATTTATAAGCACAATGAAGATGTTTCATTGCACCGGATGTTTCATCATTGAGCAAGTCATGGAAGAATAGGTTGGATGCATAAAGTTCATACCAAGGGCGATCTTCCATCATAGTCAATTTTGTTTGGGTCCATTTTATAAGGATCTGCTTCGGATTCAATCAAATGTTTTAAAAGATAGAAATCCCCTTGGTAGGCAGCACAATTAATTCTCATGGCCAACTCTGTTTCATAGTTTCCAATAGTCAAGGTGAAGTCTGATTCCAAAAGCTCATGCTGAAGGTAGGGGTCTTTTCCCTGTTAGTCAAGTGCAAATACAAGAACAGATTATCAAGTCAGTTTGCAAGAAACGAGAGAAAATAGATAGTGAAAATTCTTCCTGTAACTCTGTAAGAACACTAACAATTTCTTTTATCTTTCCAAGCTTATCACATGTCGAAAGTTAACATGTCAATATCATAGAACCAAACATAAGAATCTTTGAAAATGTATAAAAACCCCCCTGAACTTTGAAAAGTGACCAAAGACCCCTTGAACTAATGATTTTGTGCAAAAACCTCTTTTGTTAAAACTTTCATTGAAAACATAAGAATCTTTTTAGTTTTTTCTTGGCTACTATTAGTTAAAATAATAGCTAATTTTAATTTTGGGTCTATGTAAAATGCAACAATAATCATAAAAGTATTGAAAAACTTGATTTTTTTTAATGAAAATTTTAACAAAGGGGCTTTTGCACAAAATGAAAAGTTCAGGGAGTCTTTTGTCATTTTTCAAAACTCAAGGGGCTTTCGCACAACGACTAAAGTTAAGGGATTTTTTTTGCATTATAGCCTAATTATTTCAAAATGGCTTAACTGCCTATCTTGACTAAAAACTGCTGAACACAAGGTAACCTTTAGTTTTAGCCTTTTTATAGTATGTCCGTCAGGGGCATCTAAAATAAAATAGTGTAAATTATACTTTGGTACCTTGTGGTTTGACCGCATTCCACTTTGATACCCCGTGGTTTAAAACATGACACTTTGGCTGAGGTTTCCATTGTTACCCCTTTGATACCTTGAACAATTTTTCCGTTAGTTTTGGACGGAATATGGCACGTGAACTCACTACAACTTAATTTTGTCCAACATTTTGCCACAACAAAGATCAAACACTGCTTTTTTTGAATTCCTTAAAAAATTTCTCAGCATCTAAATTCAAATCTAGGTTTCAAAAAGCAGCGTTTGATCTTTGATATGCCAAAATGTTGGAAAAAATTAACTTTTAGTGAGCCCACATGCAGGTCATGTGCCAAATTCCATCCGAAACTAACGCAAAAATTGTTCAGGTACCAAAGGGGGAATGGTGGATACCTCAGGGTACCTAAGTGTCACGTTTTAAACCACAGGGTACCAAAGTGGAATGAGGTCAAGCCACAGGGTACCAAAGTGTAATTTTCCCAATAAAATATAGCATTAGTTTTATCACAAACCATCATGATTTTACAAGAAGGCTCTCACATTCAAAAACATACCTCAAGAAGATTTTTAAAGATAATTGGACCATCCTTAAAGTATATCTTCAGGGTGTCGGTAAAGGATTGCTTATCAAGTCGCAAAACCTTGCAAAACTCAATGGCACGAACCATGTGACGTTGAGGCTTATTGCAAAGAAAAGAAACCTCGCCAAAAGAACTATAGGTTTGAGATTGCTTGATTAGTTCCTCTTTCCCATTATCTTCCCGTCTTAGTTCATCCTGTGTACAAGATAAAATTCTTCAAGGAAAAGTTGAAAATCATATACAAATTTAAAAAGCATATATACATGCAGTCTGGGTTCGCATAAAGGATACTATGCACATGTTTTTCACTAGCTATTACCTTGTCCAAACAATTGAAAGTATCAGAGGCATCTGTTTCCATAATCAATATGGCAAGTTACTATTAGGTTTATAGGCTTTTCCAAGCTCATGCCAATTATCTTACCTATTCAATAAGCAAAACTCAAGCAGAACTAGTGTTATTTTATAAGCTTCTATTATTATTATTAGGTCAAAATGCAAATTTGGTCCCATACCTTCTGCTCAGTTCCCAATTTGGTCCCATATCTTTTTTTGTTGCACTTTTGGTCTCATATCTTTGGGTCAGTTCCCAATTTAGTCTCATCTTTTTTTATAGCAGATTTGGTACCATATCTTTGGGTCAATTGTAGAATTGGTCCTATATTTTTGGGTCAGGTGCAGAAGTGGTCATTTTGCAAATATATGAGACCAATTCTGCAACTTGACCATAACATGTGGATCAAAAATGATATGGGACCAAATTGGGACCTTTTGCAAAGATATGGGACCAAAAGTGCAACAAAAAAAGATACAGGACCAAATTGGGAACTTAACAAAAGATATGAGACCAAATTTGCAATTTGACCTTATTATTATTAAAAAGCAGAACAAGTGTCAGTTATTGAAACAATAGAAATTGGCATGGCAAATTTGAAACATATAAAAAATGCCAAATGATGAGTTACCAGAATCATACCAGCTCGCCATGACATACAAGGTACAATTGATCTACAATATCTTCTTGCTCCATTATCACTTCGCCTGGGAGGAAAAACTCTTCATGCACTCTGATTGCCTTTAAAACCAGATATTGAATTAAACATTTCCTAAAAATAAGGGTTAGCTTCTATGCTGCCCCTATTTTGTATAACTGAATCTGAATGTAATGTATAAGACACTGAGATTTTAAAGTCAACTGAGATGAAAATTCAAAAACTTCGTATTCAATCAAAATAACTCTTTGTGAACAAAACGAGAAAAGAAAATTGAATAACTTCTTGGTAAATAATTGGGAAAGCACATTTTAGTTACCCCTAAGACAATAGTTTAATTATGGTAACTATCACAAAAAAAATGAAATAGTTCACTATTTGTTAACTTAAACATTTAATAGTTACATGACAAACGGAAGCTGAGTATAGGTTTCAAAAGCCACCTCATGCTTTTTTTATTAAGGAAAATATCTCTTTCAAAAAGACATAATTAAATATGACATTCAAAACATACTCTTTAATTTTTATCTAAACAAACAGTAGAAGCTACTCAAAAGTGGATTTCTATTCATTATGTGGCTATTAAAAGTTAAACTTAATACATGTTACTCTGTTTGGTCTTGTTTATTGTTTATAGGGACTTTGTCTTGTTTTAAAGTTCTGGTACCAGGGTCGTAACTTTTAAGTAGGCTGTAGTTTTGGTTTAAAGAATTGTTTCTTGTTTTCATTTTCTGTTTTTATATTTGAAATTCTATTTTTATTTTTAAATTTTCAATATTTAAGAAATATGTTTGTTTTATAAAGTCAAAAAATCAATTTTTATTCATATTTAAATTATATTAACTTGAACAACGCTAATTTTTATATGCTTTTAAGTTTAATTATTATTAAATGATGATATTAACATGATTAAATAGTTTTCTTTCATGTAAAGTTTTAAAATATCACAAGTTTATTTTTGAAAATACTGGAAAAGTCTTTTTGACGTTTCCTATTTTCAGTCTGTTTCGCGAGATACTTTCAGAAAATATTTTCAAAAAAAACTGTACAAAACACATTTTCAATCATATTTCTTGGTTTAAGTGAAAATGAAAACAAGAAATAGGGCAACCAAACAGGCCCATAGTTTTCCTTAAAAATTTTAAACAACTCGTCTTCTTCCAATACACTTCAATTTTCAGTCATTATTACACTCATATCGTTTAACTACTTCATTTCCAAAGTGCAATGACTTCTCAATTCAGATTTATTTTACAGTCACAGCCACTGCCATTATCTATATAACATTTCAAGACAGAATCTCCAAAGTGGTGGTGGAACATGTTCTTTGGGTGTCCTTGCGATAATTTCTTTTCAACCTTTACTGGCTCATGTTGATTTTTATTGGCTTTTATCACCAAAAAATTTAACCAAAACCAGTTTAACATGTGGTGTTGTACATTTTAAAATTTCAAAACAAAAGAATTCAGTAGTCAAACCCAAAAAGAAAAAGAAAGAAAAAAAAAAAAAAACAGCAAGGATAAGATTCTTAAATGTGCTCATAGCTTGCAGCAACTTATATACCTAACAAATAAGTTGCCAATAAAAAAATGAACATCACGGACACACACTATCAAATTAAAGACTTTGGAGATTGCATGCAAAAAAAGTGATTTCCCACAGCTTCGAGAATAGCAACTAGTGATTCAAAAGTTCAAGATTGGAAGTTAAAAACTTAGACATGCCACAGGATTCCAAAATATTAATTGTAAAATATAAACTTTTCAACTAAACTATTCTAATGCAGGATACCAACAGTTTAAGAAGACCGACAGATTAAGAAAATCTTACAATCTGCTTAATGAACCCAGGAGAGCATCCTTTAAAAAGTTGAACTTTTTGAATGAACTGCTCATATAAATTCATCGAAATCTGCAAAGATAATAGGGAAATTATAAATGAACAAAAATGACATCTCAGACCTAAAATAAACCAACAGTTGATTTGGCTTTCACTTTGCTAATGCTATTGTAATCAATTTCCAAATTTGATAAACTCTATCATGCATCTAAACTCTAAAGTATATTATCACTTACATGATGAATTCTCATTTTCAAGGTTAGAAACCGCATTCATTGAGATGGTAAAATAGGTTGGCATCAACTATTAACATTTGTCAACTGTCATTAGTTTCAAGAGATAAAACCATCAGGATTCAGGAACGAATTTCTTCTTTAGAGTGAATAAAAGACAGAACAATAGATTCAGAAATCATGTAAATGTTCAAGAAAATTTATCAAGCAAAATCAGTATGGATAAGCTCAGTACAAGCAAGAACAATGAGCATACAAACATTAAAATTACACCCTCCAAAGAATTGCAGCCAATTTCTGTTATAACTGAGACAAATTTATGTTGCAAGTACCTTTGTGTGAACAGAAGCTGGAATATCCTCAATAATGGTAGCCTCAGTGTAGCTGCGGTCATACTGTAGGCGCAAATGGCCTTTAATTTCCTTGGTCACCTGCTTGTCCAAATTGTTTTTATTCATGTACTTGATAAGTTCAGTCATTTTATCCCTAAACTTCTCTGTCTTTGATCCTTTCACAATTAATGCTGTCATATTACCAAGAAGATAAGCGCCCAAAATCATGTCAGAGGAAACAAAAATCATCACAAATATCATTTCCCTGACATTGACTGCATGAATATCTCCATAGCCTGCAAAATAATATAAATGAATTCTTCAGTGCATTTTCACGATCTAGGCTTCTAATGGTGCATAAATAATGATAGATCACAAACATCCAGATAAAATACACGTACACATTGTACCAGGCGATCTAGTTATAAGAACTAAGAAAAAAAGGTAATATAAGGTCATAGCTAACTGTGTTATAAAAAAAACAAAAGTCATAGCTAACATATAGCCAATGATTCAAGTAAAACTTTAACTATTAAAAAAAATATTACAACAACCCATATAAACAAAAAAGAGACAAATTTAAAGCTCAAGAAAAGAGATAGAGGTTGCATTGTTTATGTTTCTTATATTTTAAAGGTCAAAAGGTCATTTTGGTCCTAAATGTATGCCCTAATGTTCATTTTGGTCCACAATGTTCAAATTGGTCCTAAATATTAGCAAAAAATTCATTTTGGTCCTAAATATTGTAAAATGTTTCATTTTGGTCCCAAACTTTTGAATTTTGTCATATTTCTCTCGTCTCTCATTCAAGTTCAAAGGACTTCTTAAAAGGAACTCGTAGCTTTGAATTCGTCGCATTCGAATTTGGAACGAGAGAGATATAATCAACTTTGCTTGTTTGACCATAAAACAAGCAGTCCACCTTTAGGACTGATTTAACCTCATTTGCTAACAACCCCAACTGAATAGAGAAAGTACTCTTCAAGAACAATACGTAGCTCTAAACTCGTCAGGTTTGAACTTGAAACAAGTCATATTCAATAGTTTGGGAGCAAAACGAAACATTTTGCAAACATTTAGGGCCAATTTGAATATTTTGAAACATAATGGACCAAAATGAACAATAGGGTATATATACATTTAGGATCAAAATTAAATGACACTTTAACCTATTTTAAAATACACATATTACAAGAATCTTACCCACAGTTACCATGGTAACGATTGCAAAGTAGAGTGATGTCACGTAACGCCTCCACAAACTAATATGCCTAAAGTCTGAATAGCTATAGTCACCCATCTGCAAGCTGCCTATCCATGTATAACCTTCCTTGGAGGGAGGTACTGTAGTAGCAAGATAGTAAAAGATGCAGGCAGCCGTATGTGTGCAGTAGAGTTCAACAACAAGAAGTTTCACAATTCTAGTACAAAGGTAATTAATTCTAGTATCTTTCTCCAGTTTCTCAAAAAACTCAGTCACTCTACATGCTCGACTTAGCCTAATCCATAGAAGATACCTGACTGGCTCTTTCCTGCCAGCAGCCTGACATGGGAAGTAAATTGATATTAACATATAGCATGCTCAAGAGAATTCATGACAAGATACATCAAGCAGATCTTTTACAACTCATGATTAGGAAATTAGAGAACACCTACTTTTTGGTCACTGAATCGTTACCGAGTCAACGATTTAGTCCCTGAATTGTATGAAAATATGAATCAGTCCCTAAATTTTATACTACCGTCAACCTTTTGGTCCCTAAATTGTAGGAAAATAGGAATCAGTCCCTGAATTTTACACCATTGTCAACCTTTTGGCCCCTGACCACTCCTCCAACACTGAATTTTACACCACCCTCAAGGACCAAAAAATTATAAGTGGTGTAAAATTCAGGGATTAATTCGTATTTTCCTACAATTCAGGGACCAAAAAGTTGATAGTGGTGCAAAGTTCAGGGACTGATTCGTATTTTCCTACAATTTAGGGACCAAAAGGTTGATGGTGGTGTAAAATTCAGAGACTAATTCGTATTTTCCTACAATTGGGGGACAAAATCGTTGACTCAATAACAATTCAGGGACTAAAAAGTAGGTTTTCTCAAATTATATTGACATGGCACACAGGTGTTGTTATTCAGCACCTTCAAGTTTGAAGACAGTAAAGCATACAAGACGTCATTCAAAGATGTCATGATGGATTAAAAATTATTCTCAATTAAAATCCTGGTCACATCTCTAAATCAAGATAAGGAAAGGTCCTTCAAGGAATTTTTTAATTCACTATAGTAAAATCTCATACACCAAAAAAAAAAGTTTCAAATTATGAAAGTGAACTATTTTATTCCTGTACTATTGCTACAAATACTTCTTTAGTTTTCGAGAATAATATAAGGTTACATAATGTTCTGTTCACATGCATAGGCTTTAACTCCGATGCTTTTAAACTATAAGAATTTACTGAAACAGAAGCAGGAGAGCAAAACCAGAGGGAAAAATCACCTTGTAAATATAATCCCATGGGAGACAACTCAGAAAATCAAGCGTGAACCGAGACTTCAAGTACCTAGAATTGACAACAGATATCGTGAACTACCGAGTTCAAGAAATTACAAGTAAAAGTCTAAAGGGTCATTTTGATCCTAAATGTATGCCCTACTGTTCATTTTGATCTCAAACTATTGAATTTGGTCATATTTCTCTCATATTTCATTTCAAAGTCAAAAGATATGTTAAAAGGAACTTGTAGTTTTGAATTCGTCACATTCGATTCTGAAACGAAAGAACTTTTGACCATAAAACGAGCGGTTTAGAACCGATTTGACCTCGTTTGTTGACAACCCAACTGGATAGAAAAAATATTATTTGAAAGCGATAGGTGACTCTAAACTCGTCAAATTTAAACTTGAAACCAGTCATATTCAATAGTTTGCAAACAAAATGAAACATTTTGCAAACATTTAGAACCAATTTGAACATTTTGAAACATAATGAACCAAAATGAACATTACGGAATAACAAGGGCACAAACCTTATGGCGATTTGACGGCGATTGTGGACCCAAGAATGAGATTGGATGTCACGATAAGCGACGAAAAATCGGACAACGATGTCGATGAGGAAAGCGATTTGGCCGGCGATGTCGAGAAGGAAAATGTCCTCCGGCAAGCCTCTGAAGAAGCCGAACTCCATGGGAGTGAAGAAGGAAGAGTAGATTGCCCATATGAGAATGAAATGCTTCCAAACTGTGTACCACCTGCAATTTTCCCAAACCCAATTTATGAGGAAACTTGAAGACGCCAAATGAAAAGAAAACCCTTTTTTTTTTGTCAAAACCTCAATTTGGTTCTAAATGTATGGAGTAGATTTTAAATTGGTTCTGTATGTTTTGTTTTGTTTTGTATTGATCCTATGCTGTTATAATTTCTCAAATTGGTCTCAAACTATTGAGTGTGGTTATCTCTCAAACTTTGGGTTGTCGATAAATGAGGTCAAATTGAATATTAAAAGTGAGTCGCTCGTTTTACGATTAAATAAATGAAGTTGGTCAAATCTCTTTTTTTTTTCAAGTTCGAATGCGACATTTTTAAAACTATGTGTTAACTCTTGAAGAGTTTCTTTTTTTTAAAAAAATTGAGATCACCAATAAAAAAGTTTGTGCCCCAAAAATAAATTTGAGATTAAAAGTAAAAAATCTTAAAAGAATAGACTCAAGCCTAATTTCGAAGTATGAAGCATTGACGTTTCATTTTGAAAGCATGACATTGTGTCCAACATATGTATGCATCTGACACTCGTACGATACTCATATGACATATATTCATAAGTTTGATAATATAAAATCAATTTTATTTATCTTTAACACGACAAACAATATAAAATAATAATACAAATGATATATATTATGAATAGATTTATAATTTTTAAAGTTTTTATTAAATTTTATAAATCTTTAATTATTTATATATATAAATAAATATTATGCCGTGTTATGTAACTTTAAAAATTTAATATATATCGTGTCTGGTGTCCTTGTCGGTAGACATCTTTCATACATTTAAAAAACAACTTAACGTCATTTGCAAAACTAAACTCGTCCATTTCTTGATTTTTCTTTTATCCTCATCTCATAGATTAATATCAAATAGATTATACCTCTCTTAAGTACAAAAACGCCAGTTATTTTGTCCAAGAGAATTATCTTTACAAAGTACAAACAGAAAACAAACTAATATGTATAATTATTTGTTAAAGAAATATCAAATAGGATTTACTATAGAGAAGTGAATATATTGTTATTTATAATTATAATTTATATATAAAAATAAGTTTCTATTAATTATTAAAAAATTGTCTTTTATAAATAACCACTAATAAGTAAAAAGATACCAATATTATTGTTATTAAATTTTTAAAATATTATGAGCCTCTTACCATTAAAAAAAGTGAAAAAACCTACTTTTTGGTCTCTAAGTTGTTATTGAGTCAACAATTTAGTCCCTAATTGTTGGAAAGTATGAATTAGTTCTTGAATTTTTACATCACTGTCAATCTTTTGGTCTTTGAATTGTAAGAAAATATAAATCAGTCCCTGAAGTTTACACCACTGTTAACCTTTTGGTCCTTGAGCTGTTAACTGTTGTAGATCTTTACACCACAATTAAAGACCAAAAAGTTGACGGTCATGTAAAATTCAGAGACTGATTCATTTTTTCTTTCAATTCAAGGTCCAAAATATTGATGGTAGTATAAAATTCAGGGACTAATTCATATTTTCTTACAATTCAAGAACTAAATCGTTGACTAGGTGACACTTTAGGGACAAAAAGTAAGTTTTGTCAAAAAAAAAAAAAAATCGGACAATATATATTATTGAATTTTTCATGCAAGAAAAAACAAATAAATAAATAAATAAAATGATTGGAAGAAGAGAGATGAGAAATTAAACCAGTGATGGGGATGAATGACAAAGTTGGGACAACATAAACCCCAACACCTTTCTTCTTCATATTCTTCTACAAAGTTTTCACTCTCTTCTCCCCTTCGTCTTCTTCCTCTCTGCGTTATGTTCAAGCGCGTTCCTTCCATAAATATATATATATATATATATATATTTATGTGTGTGTGTGGCTTTAATTTACTCTCCACCATAAAGCTATCAAATTCAGAGGAAAAATGAGAGCTATTGATTCATTTGATTATTTCCATGGCTGAAAATACTATCTTATCGTTCTCACCTTAATGCTTCCAATTAACTACAGTCACATTATTCTTTTAAACAGAATAATAATGTGTTTAGTGGTGACAAAGAGAACCTTGACGTACAACTTTAATTTTACAGATCATATTATCAACTTTGCATTTTACTGATCAAGCCAAAATAAATAAATAAAAGAAGCCTTTGCATCTTACATTATTTAAGAATATTTTTCTCTTTCATCTTCTGTGTGTATATATAATATATATTATATGTCTTTAGAATCACTGAACTAAATATTAACGTAAAATATTAAAAAATAAATAAAAGTAAAAGTGGAAGTTAAATAACTTCCTATAATTTTATTATTTTTATTACATAATATTAAAATAAAAATAATTAATAAAATAATAGAAAATTTAAAATTTTTTTGATGATTTATTTTATTGTTTTAAAGCAAAATTACTTTTGGTATTCACATAGTATGAAATCAATTTCAGTTGTATTCTCAAAATCATTTTTGAATCAATTGTATTCTAATATTTCACATTTGAGTCAATTATACTTAGAGTTGTCAAAATGGGTTAGCCCGGACCGAACCCGCTTTAACCCGTTAATATCAGGGCTGGGCCGGCTTAGACCCATTTAAAAATGGGTTGGAGTTCTTCTACCCCAGCCCGGTCATAAACAAATTCAGGGCTAGTGACCGGACACCCGTCGTAAGGTGTCAAGCGAGTCAAATTTAATTTATACTCGAGTCTCGCAAGTATAAACTATATTTATTAAAATATAGTATAAATGCGTACCCAAGGTCGAACTCTCGCGGAACCCAATGTGATGAGGTAAGAAGAATTGTGACGAAGACTATAACTTCTATTCTTGAGGGTTGTCACGATTTGATAAGATATTTAAGAGTCAAAACAATACTTGAGAGAAAACCCTAGAGATGGACTATCATAGTTCGTTCATCATAAAGATTGGATAATGAATATGCATTTACTTTTCTACGTTAGAACATGTATTTAAACTATAAACACAATCAATCAAACAATAGAGAGGGTACAAGATTAGGATAGGTAACTCATCCATGACTGGATTCATGAGCTATTTGCCAAAGCTCTTCGGGACAATCTATATTATTGTCACATCGGAACAATAAACAATCATATGTATATGTATCAATGATGATCCTAGTTATGTAAACAAGTTATTGTAAACCACTCTTTAGCAAACCCTAAAGAGCTACTTCATTAATCGTGAGAGAGACAGACTCTGGGAATGTCAAAGTCCCATTACTTTAACGAAATATGATCTACGACTTATATATAACAAACTTTAACAATTACAATTGAAAGAGTTAGTCATACCTCATAAATGCAACATCAACATCTGGACTTTACAACGAAACATGATGAACTCAGGTCACATCCTTAAGGCATTCCTCAAGTATTTACCTAATTAGTTACTCATGCTCTAAGATGAGAACTTTTCTAAACTAAGAGAGAATTGGACCGATCTGGAGTCAATTCTGATTTCGGTGCTTTGAGCGTAGAATGACGACCTCTATTTATAGTGTGGAGTAGTGTGCTTGATCTGCAAGTCAAGGGAAGATTTTTGCCTCTGGGCTGTGGGTTGCGCCGGCGGCCCAATACGAAGGCGCAGCGAAATATCTGCGATATTTCGATTATATCTTCGTATCTTGAATCGTAGCCGTGCAAAACATATTCTACTTCTTCTGAATATTCTGAGCCGCGAGATTTCCCTTTTTGAGCCGCTGGCCCAAAGAGACGGCGCAGACTCAATCTCTTCTGAAGCTTATTTGCTGACGTCATATTCTGGAATATTCCTGCGCCGTGTGAATCACCGAATCTGGGCCGGCGACCCACGTGGCGGCGCAGAGATTTCTTTTGCTCAACGCAATCTTCTGGAATATTCTGATATTTCCCTCTTGGTTTGGCCCTGTTTGGATATCTGAAACACTGAATAAACCATTAAGTAGCACCTATTTATAAAGTATAATAAATAACGCTAATTAACTCATTTTATCCACTTTATTCCACCATACCTTAGTGTTGCCCTCAGCATATTAATTGGTCTAATTCCAATATATTATTATTATAAACATACCAAAAGAAGGCCAAATAACTTGTTCCCTTTTGGGCTGATCAAATCCCCCAAACTTAAGACTTTGCACTCTTGAGCAAAGGTACGAAGTAGAAGAAGAAAGAATATGCCAAAGAATCAAGGAACTTTCCCAAGTTCATGATTCAAGGCCAGCACCTAGTCACAAACTATAGCTAAAGAATTCATTAAGCAAGTAACCAAGTAAAGTAGTGTAATCCAATTTTCATAAGACCAATTCCATAAGTGTATCACTCTCCTCACTAATTGGGTATCATTTCTCTCTAGTCATGTCTTAGACTAAGTTCCTACCATAAGCTTGTAGAAATTCTCAAAGTCTCCACTTTAGGTGAAATAATGATTCTTAATTAAGATGACTATAATAGGGTTGTAATGTATGGGAAAGGCTAATATATATGGAAAGAAATATAGGGAGAAAAGAAAGGAAATCGATGTTTACTTTAAAATTTCTCTTCAAGTTTTTCTTAATAATTCAACTCCTCTTATCCAAAGAAAGTAGCTAGCTTACTATAAGGTTCATTTGAGTCATTTGGCACAGGACTCTATTCTTTTGACTGGCCAGTCTTTTTCTCTTGATAGGCTCTTATGATAATACTTTGATTACTTGAGCTTTCTCAAAGATACTTTTGTTTGCTCGACAGTTATATATTTTTTTTTCTTTTTGTCGAGATCTTTTGTATATTTTTTTCTAATAACTTTGCTAGCTAAATTCACCTTTGAGAATTGAATTGAAAAGTCCATCTCTACGAGAAAGTTTATAGGTACACCTTAGTGTATAGGCTCAAAGGGGCTAACAAAGGATATATTTGGTAACTGGCTAATGTTTGGGATAAAGGGGTTGAAGAAACAAATGCCTCTATCATATTAACAATCATTAAATCTAATAAGCTTTAACCAAGAATTAGAACAAGTTCTAGAAAAAACAAAGCTAAGAGACTAATCTCTCTATATTATATAGGCTTAATCTTCCAACTAGGCTGGGTTTCTCTCAAATTGGTCTATAAAAATCAAACAATACTACTAAACTTAGAAAATTCCTTAGATTATTCTAAGGCTATAAAAAATAACTAAGACTAAAACTCTTATCATGAATATTGAATTATTCACTCAATACTTTAATCATAGTAAAAATTCAACTAATTCGAATTCTACTCAAAAAGTGAAAAATAATAAGTGAAGTAAATTTAAATCAAGCACTAAAAATAGGAAAATAAAATTTTTAAAAGTCAAAATTTATAAAATGTTTAGATTAATACCAAAAAGTTTTTGGGTGAACCAAAATATAAGTTACTCTAACTTAATCCTCTCCCCCACACTTAAAACATAACATTGTCCCCAATGTTAGAATTAAATAGGAGTAAAGAACTAGGTTAAGGGTGTGAAATTACTCCTCTCTCCCCCACACTTAGAAGAACACATTGTCCTCAATGTAGAAAGGAAAGATAAGAGGAAAATTAGGAAATATCATCATATTATTTATTAAAAACTTATTTTATTCTATTATTTATTATTAGTATTTTTTTTTCAATTTATATATATATATATATATTTTGGAATTTTGCAAATTATATATATATATATTATATATTATTATTTTTAGATGTAAATGACTTGAGATCAAGAAAATAATAAAAGTCCAAAATAGATATTTTATTTATGAGAATTCAAATGTAAATTGTTTCAAATAACAAAAGACAGAAAATTAAAAGACAGAATGATCCAAAAATGACAGAATTATAAAGGACAAAATTGAAAAATGCAAAACAAATAAACTAAACCTAGAAAGCAAATAAATTAATGCATAAACTAATCTTAGACTATTCCCTATCGTGTTCTAGATATTGTAGATAGGATAATTTTTGAGCTTCTTCAATCGATCTTGAAGGAGTGAGGACGTATCATTGGTTCTTGGAGAATGGCAATTAGTGCTTGCTTCAGGTTCGAGGTAACCATGAGGAATGTATTTCTCAGCCTCGGAATCGTCATCCGAGATGGGAACATAGAATACGTGTTTTGGAGTGTGAGCGTTTGTTGAGTGTTTATTCGGAGTACGATGTTCCTGAGTGCTTTTGGATTGGGCCATATCTACGAATCAATAATTATAATTAATACTATAATTATCGGGAATCTGGAAAACTCTGCGAAAAACAATCTAGGCACTACAAACTCATCTCGAATCTCTCAAAAACTCGATCGATCAAACAAAGTCATAATTTGGGGCTGCGCCGTCGGTTTGCGTCGCCGGCTTCTGAGCCAGCGCAAAATATTTTTGCGACTTTTTCAAAAAGTTTGATAGCAAGGCCTCAAATTATTCTTTTGTCGACAGAAAGAAGTCCTAAAGTCGATTTTGAGAAAAGATCCTATCCTAAAAGTTCCTAGCGAATTCACGAAAAATCGGAAAGACTTACCTTGGATTTGAGAGGAAACTTGAAAAGAGAAGGATTTGAGTTCTCAAGAAAGTGTTCTAGGAGCTTTGGAAGTTTAGAGAAGTGAGTATGAGAGTTGTGAGAAGCCTAGAGGTTTGATGGGGTATTTATAGGGTGCAAATCTAAGATATTCCTAATATATTTGTCAAATACGCGCGATTTAAATTTAAATTTAAATCAGATTTGATAGAGTTTAATCGCGATTAAACTCTTCAAATAATTTGACGTTGGGCCGCCAGGTGCGCCGCCGGCGCAAGTGCCAGCGCAAAAACAAAAATTAAAAATTTTTATTTTTGTCACTTGGCTGCCAGACTCTAACTAAAAATTTAAAAACTTAAAAGAATATAAATACTAAGAATGAAAATGTCCACCTATTCTTTGCTTGGCAGAGATCCTTTGTCCACATCGGTTTCCATCCTCGTCATTGAAGAGTGTGGCTCGGATAGGGTTTCGCACCACCTCCCTATTTTTAAGGTTTTTAAGTTTTATGCGTGGTCGATACCTAGTTTTCTTATTTATCTTAAACCTACGTGTTTTATGAAGTTTAGTCCTATAGTAGTAATCTCGCATGACAAGATGATAAAGTGCATGTTTGTTTGCGAGCGTACCTTTTTTCGTGATCCCTGCATCATCAACGAATGATCCAATGGGCTGATCCATGTCTTTGATTGTTATTCCTTTCTTCTTCAGATCGAGCACCTTGTCTATGCCTATGAAGTCCACATGAATCCTTTCGGTTGCGTTCTTGCACACGGCATCTACATTGTGGAGCCATTCTTCATTACTTAGACATTTAGCACCTATGCCTAAGTTTTTGCATCAGCACATGGAGAGCGAGATTCTTGGCCTTTTTGTTGCTCTTATCTCCTTGTCTGCAAAATTAGAAACACTATAGCACGGGGCTATAGTTGGGTTAGTCTTGCGCACAGGCTGCCACACAGCCTTGTGCTTGGAAATATTTTTTTAAGTGCTGGTTTCTCTTTTACTTTGGAAGTTACAAGGTCTTCCTCCTCTTCCTTGAAAAGTGAACTAATGTTCATGTCTCCAAGGTTAGTTTCAGGTATATGCAAGCTAGGGTCAGGAGGTTCTAAGTTTAAAAGAGTTTCAAATTCAAGTTCCTCCTTCTTTGGCCTTTCTCCTAGGGTTTTGTTGGATGTACAAATACTTCGTGTTTCCAACACGGAGTTTTCATCGAATTTCTCCGCCTCGTACATCGTGAGTGTGATGTTTTGATGTCCGTTATCCATTTTGATCTTTCCATCCTTCATGCTAATGTTGACATTAGCTGTCCGTAGGAAAGGTCTGCCTAAAATTATAGTGTAATCGGTGGCTCTATTGCCACCGATGTCTAGGACATAAAAGTCAGCGGGAAAGATTAGTCCTTTCACCTTGACTAAGACATCTTCTACTATTCCTAGGGGACGTCTGCTGCTTTTGTCGGCTAATTGCAGAATCAAGCCTGTGTCCTTGAGTCCTTCCATATTCAAAGAATCATAGACTGACTTAGGCATAACATTGATAGCTGCTCCTAAGTCCAACAATGCTCCATTGACTACGGCTTTTCTTATCATGCAAGGGATGGTGAATGAGCCAGGATCCTTGTGTTTTATAGGTATCTTAGGGTTTAAAAGGGTTGAAATGGTAGGGCTTAGTTGAAACTTCTTTTGAGATGTTTTCTTTTTCTCAACTAAGTCTTTAAATACTTTAGTGTATCTAGGGACTTTCCTAACCAAATCTAATAAGGGTGGAGTGACTTTTAGTTTTCCTAATAGGTCTTCTAATTCCTTATCTTTTTTATCCTCTAGTTGTTCCTTAGTCATTACATGAAAGCTTGGAAACGACAGGTCTTCTACCTTAGTTTCTACCTTAGTTTCAGTTTCTACCTTAGTTTCTACCTTAGTTTCTTCCTTAGTTTCTACCTTAGTTTCCAACTTATTCACCACAGGAGTTTCTTCCTTTTTCTTCTTATAGTTAAAACCAAAGAAGAATTGGGCATATTGTTGGAGATTATAGAGCGAGCGCAGTAGAAAAAGTGCAAAATTAAAATTTTCGCAAAAACCTAATAATCTCCACCCATGATCCACTATTGGTGTTTATACTAGCGAGAAAAGAAGTTTAGCTAAATCAAAAGGTTGCTTTGAAATTTGCGATTCCGAGAAGTCCACAGGTCCGTGTCCTTCCTCTGCCGGTGATCCACACGAACAATTTGGCAGATACCCAGGTGCTAGCCTTCAATCTCTTCTCCAAGAGATTCCGGGAACAGATCTACAATCTTGGAATTTCAAGAACTCTTCTTGAAATATCCAAGTATCAAAAGTGGCGCACCAAAAAACGATTTCTTGGCCACGCACTCTTTGTTTTGGCACCTCTCTACTTCTCTCTCACCAAAACGCCTCCAAAACCCTAAGTTTT
Organism: Chamaecrista fasciculata; assembly: GCA_003254925.1. NCBI lineage: Eukaryota > Viridiplantae > Streptophyta > Magnoliopsida > Fabales > Fabaceae > Chamaecrista > Chamaecrista fasciculata. The sequence goes on along the minus strand of QANZ01026333.1, from coordinate 33,974 downwards.
TAGGGTTAGTCGAACTTCCCTATTCTCTCCTCAAGATAGGCGACTTTTCACACTATTTTTGGGCTAGGGTTTTAGGCGAGTTTGGTGACTATATATATAGTCTCACTCTCTTGAAAATAGGGAATTAATAATCAGGAAATAGGGATTCCCCAAATCTTGATTATAATATTACACTAATATTATAATTCAAGAATAATAGGCAATCTTTATTTGAATTTGAAGATCATATCTTGAGATCCAAATCTTGAAAGCACACTTCCCATTGGTCAGAGTGAGTCAGGAGGATTTGAATTCTCAATTAAAATATTACATCAATATATTTATTTAAAACTCAAAATGCAATCTCGAAATTCAAAATGCAAGATCAAATCTTGCACTTGGATATCAAGAATGCGCCACCCTCCATATTTCTTTATAGAAATTTAATAAATAAGAAAACAATCCTAACTCTTAGGAAGTCATAACCAACTTATTAATATCCTTAACAAATTGAATTAAAATATTACCCTAATATCTTAATTCAAATTTGAATCTTGAATTCAAATTCAAATCTTGAATTCAAATTTAAATCTTGAATTCAAATTAACAAAATCATATTTCATTAATTAATTCAAGAATGAGGCACCACCCTCATCTTGTTATCTTTCAATATTAGAGAATTTAATAAATCAATAATCCCCCAACTTTTAGGAGACTTTGCCAATTCATTATTCCCTAATATTTTAAATAACAACTCAATTGTAAATAGATTAATCAAATTAACTATTTAACAATTAATATATTTAAACTTGTCTAACAAATTTAAATAT
>QANZ01026333.1:22849-33075 GCA_003254925.1 Chamaecrista fasciculata | reverse complement strand
GAAAAGCATCTCATGCGTGTATCTCTATACACCAAAGTCATGCTGGTCTTAGTTCATTCACGTTCCCACGTGGATAATCGACCAAGGACAGTTTAGAATAATTATCTCATAATTAATCACAGATAGTTATCACAGTAAACATGCTAATAATATGATAACGACACAATTTATCATCCATAAATCAATCAAACAATATGTTCATACACATAAAATGATTGGCCCTAGGGCACAATCTCCATCACATACCTAGGGTGTTTTTCTATCATAGCCTTGAAGTTTTCTCCACCTTTGATCTCTATGAATATTTCTTCAGGCTTAGGCTCTTGTGGGGGTTGCACTAAGGTCTCTTGAGCAGGATTTTCTACAGGTTCGGTTTCTCTAGTGGTAATGGCATGAACTTCCTTAGAACTACTAGGGGCACTAATATTGTTTACCTTAACATCGGCTGCTCGAACAAAAGCTTGTTCAAGATCATCGTGCTTCCTTTTCATAACGTCAATCTCCCTAGAAAGAAGATCGATCCTTTGCCCAAAATCATCGAATCTCTTCGAAGTTCGTGCTCCAGATTCCTCAAACTTTCTAATGAGGAGTTGAGTGTCAGTTTCTGTTGAAGAAGAGTTTTGTCTTTGATGAGCTGTGTTATTAAAGCTTTGATAATTTCCAGTCCTAAATCTATTATCAAATCTTCTAGGAAATTGACTAGGGTCTTGTTGATACATGGCCGAAACTTCCTCGGGTTGATGGGGACATTCCCTACTTCCATGTTGATATGAATCACACACGGAGCAAGGTGCGGTCACAAGAGCGACTTTTCTTGGCGAAGTCGCTAATTTGGCATTCATCTCCTTAACAGCTATGGCTAGACTGTCCATGTCGGATGCCAACTTTTCCATCATCAGGTCTGACTCATCGGATACTATTCCCTTGACGGCACGGGTACGTCTTCTTCGGTTTTCTCGCTTGAGGGCGACTTCCTTGATTAGTTCCCACGCAGTCTCAACATCTAACTTCGTAATGGATCCATTTGACGTGGCGTCTATGTGATCAGCCTCGTCGTCTAGGAGTCCACTACAAAAGTATTCCACTAATTGCTCCTCAGTGTACTGGTGATTAGGACACTTTACTAAAAGTTCTTGATATCTAGTTAGGTACTTGAGTAACGTCTCGTTATCTCGTTGTTCTATGGCTGAGATTTGATGTTTAGCAGAAGATGTTTTGGCTTCAGGAAAGTACTTATCGAGAAATGACCTTCTAAGATTTTCCCAGGACAGGTAAGCTGTCCGTTCATAAGTTCCTAGATGAGTATACCAATCCAACGCCTTGCCTTTGAGTGTGAGATGAAATACTTTCCACATCACATCCTCTATGCTTGATGTTGGCGGTTTCATGGTTCGGCAGTGAAGATACAAATTATTCAAGTGAGTAAAAGGATTTTCACTGGCCAACCCTTGAAACTTTGGTAATCCATTGAAAAGTGGTCATTTGATCTCAAAATCCGTTTGGATTTGAGGGAACACATTTCGCCGAACCTCATATTGTTCATTAGATTGGGATGCTTCTCTTATAGATCTTCTCGGTCTAGGTTGTCCATTGTCTAGACCTTGATTTTGGCGAACTTCTTCGCGTTCTTGATTGTCTAACCTACGATTATTGCCTGAGTTTTCCATTTGTTCTACTCTTTTATTCTTCTTTATGGATCTTAGTGCTTTATTCAAATCTAGATCTAGGGAAACTAAAGGCTCTATAGGTTTCCTAGGCATATACTAGAGAGAATAATAATAGAAGAAAATAAAGACTAAATAAAATTAATTAAAAAAATAGACTCAAACAAATTAAACAAATAATAAAAGACTCAAAACAAAAACAAAACTAAAATAAAATTCGACTTAACTAAAAAATAAAGACTCAAAATAAATAAAAATAAAAACTCAAAATTTCGAAAATAAAGAAAAACAAAGACTCAAAAAGAAAAAGACTCAAAAACGAAAAAATAAAGACTCTAAAAAAAATAAAGACTCAAAAACAAATCACAATTTTCTTAGGAACTCAAGAAAGAGTTCCCCGGCAACGGCGCCAAAACTTGACCGGACACCCGTCGTAAGGTGTCAAGCGAGTCAAATTTAATTTATACTCGAGCCTCGCAAGTATAAACTATATTAAAATATAGTATAGATGCGTACCCAAGGTCGAACTCTCGCGGAACTCAATGTGATGAGGTAAGAAGAATTGTGACGAAGACTATAACTTCTATTCTTGAGGGTTGTCACGATTTAATAAGATATTTAAGTGTCAAAACAATACTTGAGAGAAAACCCTAGAGATGGACTATCATAGTTCGTTCATCATAAAGATTGGATAATGAATATGCATTTACTTTTCTACGTTAGAACATGTATTTAAACTATAAACACAATCAATCAAACAATAGAGAGGGTACAAGATTAGGATAGGTAACTCTTCTATGACTGGATTCATGAGCTATTTGCCAAAGCTCTTCGGGACAATCTATATTATTGTCACATCGGAACAATTAACAAACATATGTATATATATCAATGACGATCCTAGTTATGTAAACAAGTTATTGTAAACCACTCTTTAGCAAACCCTAAAGAGCTACTTCATTAATCGTGAGAGAGACAGACTCCGGGAATGTCAAAGTCCCATTACTTTAACGAAATATGATCTACGACTTATATATAACAAACTTTAACAATTACAATTGAAAGAGTTAGTCATACCTCATAAATGCAACATCAACATCTGGACTTTACAACGAAACATGATGAACTCAGGTCACATCCTTGAGGCATTCCTCAAGTATTTACCTAATTAGTTACTCATGCTCTAAGATGAGAACTTTTCTAAACTAAGAGAGAATTGGAGCGATCTGGAGTCGATTCTGATTTCAGTGCTTTGAGCGTAGAATGACGACCTCTATTTATAGTGTGGAGTAGTGTGCTTGATCCGCAAGTCAAGGGAAGATTTTTGCCTCTGGGCCGTGGGTTGCGTCGGCGGCCCAATACGAAGGCGCAACAAATATCTGCGATATTTCGATTATATCTTCGTATCTTGAATCGTAGCCGTGCAAAACATACTCTACTTCTTCTGAATATTCTGAGCCGCGAGATTTCCCTTTTTGAGTCGCTGGCCCAAAGAGACGGCGCAGACTCAATCTCTTCTGAAGCTTATTTGCTGACGTCATATTCTGGAATATTCCTACGCCGTGTGAATCACAGAATCTGGGCCGGCAGCCCACGTGGCGGCGCAGAGATTTCTTTTGTTCAACGCGATCTTCTGGAATATTCTGATATTTCCGTCTTGGTTTGGCCCTGTTTGGATATCTGAAACACTGAATAAACCATTAAGTAGCACCTATTTATAAAGTATAATAAATAACGCTAATTAACTCATTTTATCCACTTTATTCCACCATACCTTAGTGTTGCCCTTAGTATATTAATTGGTCTAATTCTAATATATTATTATTATAAACATACCAAAAGAAGGCCAAATAACTTGTTCACTTTTAGGTTGATCAGCTAGCCCGCAGGGCTTCATTTTTTTAAAAAGAAATAACAAATACATAATATTACAAAAAAATTAGACTTTATATATAAAAATATTGAAATATCCATTCTAATTAGTAATTAGATACTCAAGTTCATGAAAGGATATAAATTATATTAGATTTAGGGCCAATTAGGCAATCATGCATATTTGTGAGATATGGCAATTTTGAAATATTAAAAATATCCATTCTAATCCTAAGTTCTTAACAACCTCACTTCACTTGTTGATAATTGAATGATATTGTAATGTAGTATAATATCTATTATTATATTATAATATAATAAAATATTTAATAACTTATAGTAGAAAGAAACAAAAGAAAATCTAATATTATATATTTATATTGATAAAGTTTGAAGAATGGAATTACGAAATTAATAAAAAAAATTAAAATTGTTTTTAATAACTAAGTGGGCTAGCTCGTGTCGAACTCGGCCCGACCCGCTTTGGCACATAAAAACATGGGCCGGGCTCAAAAAGCCCATTTTACAAAATTGACTTATTTTTATGGCCCGACCCGCTTATTTTTTAATGAGATACAAGACTGGCTCGATGGGCCTAGCCCATTTTGATGGCAATAATTATACTCTTTTGGCCAAAAAAAAGAGTCAATTATACTCCTAAATTGGAAGTACAATTGACACAAAAAAAAAAGATTTGGGATATAATGGACTTAAAAAATTTTGGAGAAACAACTGAAACTGATCCAATATTTTTGGATATCAAAAGTACTTTTACTTTATTTTAAAATATAATAAGAACAAATATTTATTTTCATAAATAATTCTTAATTTTATAGCGCAAAACCACTAATTACATACAATAAGATAGATAATTAAATGGTAGATATTTTTTTTTGGTCTCAAAATGGTAGATATAGAAGCCAAAGTTTAAACAACAAAAAATGTTTTGGGCCAAAAAAAAAGTTGAAAACAATGCACGAATCTATGAAGTATGGACACTTCATTTTGAAGGCGTGTCACCGTGTCAAACACGTGTCTGTGTCTAATATTTGTACAACACTCATACGACACATTCAAAAGTTTCAGAATATAAAATCATCTTTTGTGACTTTAATATGACAAAGAATAGAAAATAATGTCATATATGACATATATTAAATAAATATTGTAATTTTAAAAATCTTCATCAAAATTTTGAGATTTTTAATTATTTTCATATATAAATATATGTCGTGTCGTGTATTTTTAAAAATTTAAAGTATGATTGCCTCTCGTGTCCTTATCAGTGTCCATACTTCATAGGCACGAATGAATAGATTCATTTTTAATCTTAAGGATATAATCTTCTAAACTCTAAACTCCAACCAATCTAAAACATGTATTTAATTTCCATTTAAAATTAGCATTGCATTTCCACTTTCCATTCGTAGTTGAAAAAAATTTAGAGCTCTAAAAGAAGGGCTTAACTGTAGCTAGGAGTTTTCACAACCACTCCAAACTAATCTCATTATATTAAATCAAATAGAAGAACAAATTGAATTAAATAAAATGATGGATCTTATGGGTTTCGGGCATACTCGAAGTATCGAATCAAAATACCTACTCGAAGACTCAATGATACAAAATTGAAAGCACATGATCCATTGCAAAGATTCGAGGTTAAACCCCTTTGAAGTGAGAGGAGATGATGTGAAACAACTAGTCAAAAGTTTCTTTACAAATTTTAAGTGCACTTTCAAACAAAGTTCAAAACATCACTTGGACAATAGATTGGGTTGAAAGATGAGTTGAAAACATGTTTTGGGCTTAAAGACTTGGACCAAAGGCCACATATGTAAAGACTCATGTGGATCTAAATATTCTTATTTTGAGCTTAAACCTCACGTACCCACCATGAAACCTAACAACAATCTATAAAAATCAAACCCAAGATCGTCTAAGAAGGTTTAGAAGGATAGAAATATTGACCCAATAATTATAATAAATCAAGAACTAATATTATCAAGTTAATTATAAATTGGGAATAACAAGTACTCAAATTTGAAATCTCCAAGAGTTTTTCTTAAGACAACAAGGAGAGAAACTCTCACTATAGTTTTCACCCATTGGTTAAATCTTTGGATCCAAATCAAGGGCGATAAAAGGATGGAGTTTGGTTAAGAAATCTTTGAGTTAAGGGAATGCTTGGACAAAATCTAACTTCTTGTAACGCAAGTTTGAGCGAGGAAGGCCGGTATGTACATTAAGGTTTGCAACCTTGGGCAAGTGATATGTTCGTTTAGTTTGCAACCACATGTATGAATTTGCATTTAAGTATGGAAGAGTTTTGTGGAATATGTTAGGGTTCAATAGACATGTGGTCTCAAATATCATGCTTGAGAACGTTGAAAAGTGTGTATGAATGTCTTGGAGACATGTTTGATGTTTGTGGCATTGAGGTGCGTTATATTTTGGTAACCACATATGTTTGGATGTTTAGTGATCGAGTTATGGTTGTAAAGGCCGGAGTTTGGATTGGAACTCTTAATATTGTGAGAGATGTATGTTTTAAGTTATATTTATTTTGTTAATGTGGGGTTTTGGGTGTAGGTTAGCATGTATGGCTCAGTGTTGAATGTTGAATGTTGGAGGACCATTGATTGTTGTATTGGGCATCTAGCTTTTGAATGTAGAGTCAGATAACTTTGTGTGCATGTTGAGAGATTTGTGGCAAGTGGGACTTTAATTTGGCATTCGATTCTACTGAGAATTGTCATGTTCTCACTCCTATTCTTTTGAAGGTGCAAGTTCAAAGTCATGGTTGAATCATGAGTTTAGCTTGGTGGTTGTTTTGAAGGTATTGCTCATGCATTCTTGAATTGTAGAATTTTAGTTTAATTTATACACTTACAGATATGATTTTAATTATTACTCTTGCGTGGCATGGTTGGGATTGAGCCTTTTGTACTATTTTTTTTTATAAACAGCCTTTTGTACTATTGTCATGCTTGACATGTGACATTTTATCAATGACTCTTTGCTATGAAGCATGGACACTGACACGGACACGAAACACGACACGTACACGGATACATTGACACGTCAAATTCTTAAACTTATATGACACGACACGACATATATTTATATATAAAAATAATTAAAAATTCATAAATTTTGATAAAAATTTAAAATTGTAATACATATTCATAATATATGTCTTGTGTGTCATTATTTTTTATTGTTTGTCATGTTAAAATCACAAAAAATTAATTTTATATTTTGAAATTTATAAATATGTGTCGTGTGCGTGTTGTACGGGTGTCGAACACGAACACGTGTCTGACACAGCGACTCGCCTTCAAAATGAAGTGTCCATGCTTCATAGACTCTTCGAAAAAAGAGGAATTGCCATCAAATTGGAAAAATATTTTATGAAAATAATTTTTGAATAAGGCAAATTTGGTCTTTAGCTAGAAATAGGTTCATGAGTCATTTGAGTTATGAAAAAGATATTAGACACCCTATGTCCTAAACTTTAAAGTTAATCGTCCAAAAAAGAGAAAAAAAAAATCATACAAAGAATTAAAATAAGAAAAAAATAAAAAGAAACAAAAACAATAATTTACACAAATTTAATTTGATTTAAGTAGAGCTTAAGACCTACTTACCTAATTAAAGGATTAAAGCTCACGTAATTCGAAAGGAAAAATGTTATTTTTTTAGAAAACCATTTTTAATTTTTTTAAAGAAAAATCTGAAATTTGATTAAAGAAAACTCATGGTGAAAATTGATTATGAAAATTTGTTGTTTTGATTTAAATCATGAAGAATTTTTGAAATCCTATTTCATTAATTTTTCTCATTTTTAAAATTTAGGCTTGCTCAATTTTTCGATTTTTTTTTAAAAAGAAAAAACAAGAACAAAATTTTTGACAAAATAAACAATGAAAAAAAAAGAAAATAATAAAAAGTTTTTTTTTTTTGAAAGAAAAGGTACAGAAACGAAAAGAAAAACTAAAAGGAAAAGAAAAGAAATGCAAAATAAAAAAACAGACGCTGTAGTGTAGGATGTGCAGAAATCAAAATGGGAAAAACTGCAGTTTTGAACCCTTGAACTCTTGTCTTGTGCATTGCAGTCCTTTTTTCTAAAAAGATGAGGACTAATTCGCATAAGATTGCAACAACAATGTTCTTATCACTATTTGTACCAGGAAACAAAGGTTTGTTAAAAAAATGGGTACCAAAATGACCCACAGAAACGTTTTTTCAAGTACGGTTCAGTCCCCGATTCATCTTTCTCGCAACTTCCATGGAAGATTTTCGGTAAGATTTTAGTGCCTCTAGAGAGAATTCCATAGTTCATCAATCTCAATCCATAAATCTAACCGCAAAAATGACAAGTAAAATGTAAGAAATAAAACATTTGGAAACCGAGAGAAAAAAAAAAAATATGAGCATCCACGTTCAGGTTTCTCCAAGTTTCGGCTCTCTCAAACACTAAAATTCCTCACTTCCATTTCCTTTTGATTTTCTTTGGAAATTATAGCAGAAAACTGATCCACCATTGAGGAAAAAACAAGACTTTAATTTTCGAAATCAAACCCATTAATAATTGACCTGGAGTGAATGAAGATGATGTTTTTATTTTTTATTTTTTTGGATAGATGATGAATTGATGATGATGTGCCTCCTCTAATGTTTTCATTTCTTTCTTTCTTTCTTTTTTTCATTTTTTCTTATACACTTGGGCTTGACCTCTTCTTCCCTTACTTTCTTTTTTCTTTTCACTTTCTAGGAAAGTTGGGCCACTCTCTTCTCTCTTTTGGTTTTTTAACCTCTTCTTTTTTTTTTTTTGGTAAAACTAGAATAATAGACATGTCATATCGTGAATTCTATGTTACAATATTTATTTATAATTAATTAATTTATTAATCATTAACTTAATATCAATTTCTTATAAAATAATTTTATCATTAAGTTCCCATAATAATTATGTTTTATTCTTTTATTTAATTTAATAATAATATTTTTTCTCTAAATAATTAATATAAAAAGTAAAAGAAATATGAATAAATTTACTTAATATTTAATAAATATATTAGTCAGTAAAACATTTAAATATCTCAATTTTAGAAGTTTATCTTCTTTAAATTGAAAATAACGCAAAATTTTCTAACTTATTTTTTAAAAAATAACTTATAAAACCCTTATGCTCTTTATTGCATGCCAAAAAAAATAAAGAGTAGAAAAAAAATAGTATCACATTTATAAAGTTTTTTATATGATAGCCAAGCTGTAAATTTTGTACTTCAAATTATTTAAAATAATATTATAGAAAAATCATAAGCAAAAAAAATTATGAAAATAGATTAAAAGATGTGATTTAATTTATTTATAAATTAAAATATAGAATGAACAAACACAATGCAAAATATAAATTTAGAAAAGAAACTACAGGATAAATTATACTTGCTTAGATCTTACTTGTTTTCAAATATTTTTTTTTTGAAATAATAGTTAATACATCACTATTTGGGCGTACGCCTAATAGGCCTCCGTTCTAGGCCTCTTCCTCTCCAAACCCTTCAGGGCGCGCTTGAACCAGTCAAATGCCCCTCCGCTCATTTAGGGGCGGCCGTGATCCAACCAGGATTAAGGCGCTCGCTCCCAACTTGACGCACAATCACCCACGATTGCATTGCTCCGCAATTTTCGGTCTCCACTCTCGTTGGTTGAGATCGTGGGTCACGAACTTGGTCAGACCCACGTTCTCTAGTTCACTGACGCCGCCCTATAACGCGACAGGCAATCACCCACGATTGCCTTGCTCTGCAAATCTCGAACTCCACCACTCTCTGGTGGAGATCGTGCTCGACTACGTGGTGCGCCCTGCACGCTGGCCACCACTCATCACCCAGCTCTATAAATAGAGCTCAACCCAGCAGTCAAAGGTTAGCTACTCTTAAATCCCCAGAATTCTCTTACTCGCATATCTCTCAACTACTAACTTGAGCATCGGAGTTTCTTCGTAGGGCCTCCCTGTGAAGTTCTTGTAGATACTTGGACATTCAAGCTTACTCTTGCAGCCCACACTTGTGAACTAGGTAAGCCTGCCTTTTTCTAGTTTATCAATAGTAAAATAAATTATATTAATAAATATTGAATCAATATTAAAATAAAATAAAAAAAATTAGAAAATGTGGAGATGCAAGTAAAAGAAGTTGAAGTTGAAGTTGGCCAAAAATAAAAAAAAATAAAATAAAAGAAGTTGAAGAAGGTAAGTTATATAATGGGCCAAAACTTCAGGTCGAAAAAAAATAATAATGGGCCAAAACATTGATTAAATAATTGAAAAAATAGTTTTACTTTTGTTTTTTTTGTTCTTTCCAAAAGAAATAGTTTTACTGAAAATTGTGAAGGAGGGAGGTTTCGGCGAGGAAAATGAAACTGCACCGTGGGAAATGCCCAACTTCTATATATATATATATATATATTAGGGCACGGAAATATGTATGTAATGTTTGATTTGATATTTGTAGTTATTCAGTTACTAAATAATATATTTTTATTATTCAATGACTAAATCGTTAGAAGTGTGAAAATTAAAAGACCAAATAATAAATTTTCACTTTCTTAAATCTCATCACTACTTTCTCCCTCTCATTATCTAAACACTTAGCCCATTATCAAGTTCCACATGTTTTTTTTTTT
>QANZ01026333.1:0-22131 GCA_003254925.1 Chamaecrista fasciculata | reverse complement strand
GAGAGAGAGAGAGTGGTGTTCGAGAGGGAGAGAAAATTTTTTGTTTTTGGGCAAATTCACTTAAAATCTTAATTTATTTTATTTTCTTACGGTTTGATCCTATTATAAAAAGAAAAGGACCTTAATATAAGAAAATAAAACTTTGGGGATGAAAGTTTATTTTTCCTATTTTTTTTAACGGAAAAATGGATGGAAAACGTTAGAGGGACCAACTTTGACAAGTTTTGGATAACTGAGGGACCAATATGGAACGAAAAATAACTGAGGGACCTATTTGGAACAATGAGCATAACAGAGAGACCAAAATAGGACTTTGGACTTTATAAAAATGGCTTGATTGACCATGGCTTGAAAATTTTCAACAAAAAAACTAAAAACAGCCCGAATCAATTGAAGTTTTCCCAATTATTATGTACGTTGATGTCAGATGTATAAACTAATGATTATTAAATCACAATTCTTGAGTTTCTTTTTGTATATAAGTGTTTTTTTTTTAAAAAAAAAGTCTATAAAATTTGTGATATCACAATCTTCATTTTTTAAATTTGATGGTCTTAATTTAAGTTTGACAAAAGTAATGGTGATACTTTAACGTATGGGGTCATTTTCAGTAATATCTCTAACGTCTTTTTGTTTAATTATATCATTAATGTTTCATATTTGAGTCAATTATACCTCAACCCCTACTTCTTTTTTGTTTTAAGGTCTTTGAGTTTCTATTATTTAAAAATCCTCCATTATCTTAAGATTTTTATTTCACACGAGTCCCTAACTAATTACAAAACAATCCAGAAAGTTTGTCATCTTTAGCGAAGTGGTATTTGCAATCTCTGTTTTTCGCAGTTCTGGCTACCACACACAAACTCGCGAGTGAGCTTCGAATACAAAGAAATAGAGCAAAGATACTAATAGCTCTGCCTCCCGGCATTAACACACAATCTAAGAGTCTAAGACCTACGTACCCGGTCAAAGAATTAAAGCTCTCCTAATTCGAAAGGAAAAATGTTATATTTTTTAAAACCATTTTTAAATTTTTTAAAGAAAAATCTGAAATTTGATTAAAGAAAACTCATGGTGAAAATTGATTTTGAAATTGTTTTTGTTTTGATTTAAATCCTGAAGAATTTTTAATACCTATTTCATTAATTTTTCTCATTTTTAAAATTTAGGCTTGCTCAATTTTTCAATTTTTTTTATAAAACAAGAACAAAATTTTTGACAAAATAAAGAATGAAAAAAAAAGAAAATAATAAAAAAGTTTTATTTTTGAAAGAAGAGGTACAGAAACGAAAAGGAAAAGAAAAAGAAAAAGAAATAAAAAAGCTAGGATGTGCAGAAATCAAAATGGGAAAAACTGCAATTTTGAACCCTTGAACTCTTGTCTTTTGCATTACAATCCTTTTCTCTAAAAAGATGAGGACTAATTCGCATAGGATTGCAACAACAAGGGTTCTTATCACTATTTGTACCAGGAAACAAAGGTTTGTCAAAAATATGGGTACCAAAATGACCCACAAAAACTTTTTTTCAAGTACGGTTTAGTCCCCGATTAATCTTTCTCGCAACTTCCATGGAGGATTTTCGGTTGAGAGAAAAAAAACCGAGCATCCACGTTCAGGTTTCTCCAAGTTTCGACTCTCTCAAACACTGAAATTCCTCACCTCCATTTCCTTTTGATTTTCTTTGGAAATTATAATAGAAAACTAATACACCATTACGGAAGAGTGCAGCAATCTTATGGGTTGTAATGTCTCTAATAAGTTAGGAAGGTACCTGGGTGTCTTTGTTGATGATGACAAAGTGTAGAGGCATAATTTGGAGGCTCTTATAGCCAAGATTGACAGGATTCGTTTTTGCCTTCCCTTGGATGTTCTTGTTTGGTCTGTTGTTGCCTCTAGCACCTATTCTTCAACAAAGGGGTTCAATTTGCTTCAGAAGAATGCGTTGTCAGATCAAAGTAACCATATGTTTATTTCTTACTTCCCCTGGAAGGATTTCTGGAAAGTCAAGGCTTCTTCTACTCCTCTGGTGCATTATTCACAATGTTATTCCGATCTTCTCTGTTATTAGCCAGCACCACATGCCAATCCAGGTCGGTTGCTTGTTTTGTGAGGAAGAGGAGGATTCGATTGATCATGTTCTTCTGCATTGCCCTTTTGCTCGCGTAGTTTGGTTTGCTTCAATTTTTGGTTTTTTGGTTGACAAGTTCAGATTTTCGATTGTTCGTGCTTGGATCCTTTTTTGGTGTAATAGATGGAGACAGGACAAGGTTACAATGCAAGATGATTTCGGTGATTTGTACTTTGAATAATTTGTGGCAGGTTCGTAATTTGTACTCTTGGAAATACCTCTTCCAGTTAGAGTCTGCCTGAAGTTTTTTCTTTATCGTTTTTTTCTTCGATGTCTCTGTTTGTTTTTCACTTTTTATCAAAAAAGAAAATGTATAAAAGCATACATAGAAGATGACATTTGTCTTAAGTAGTATAACATTCTCCCGTAAACTTTCTCTTATTCCATTAATATGACACTTTTATTATCTCCAACAACTTCCAAATCTAAACCACAACCTAAATTAATCTATATATATTAAGTTTGATAATTAAATATATATATTGAAACCCAATAAATTAATTTTACAAATACTCTAATAATATTATTATTTAAAGGGTAAAATGCACTTTGGTACCCTGAAAGACAAAATTTGACACTTTGGTACCCTGAGGTTTTGCGTCGTTAGCACTTTGGTACCCTATGATTATTTTCCATCAAGATTTAACAAAAAGTGATGACATGGCTCAATCTTAGACGTCAATTTCTACTACATCTTATCTGTTAGTTTCTATTATTGCTTAAATCATATTTCACTCTTCAACAAGATTTTTTTTGTGTGTTTAGGTCTTCTCCCTTTGGTAAAACGAATTAAAACACAAGAAACTAAAAGAATTGATGAAGTGAAACTAAATATTAATTATTTGATTTGTAAATTAATTCATGGCAATATTCTTCAAATTATTCAAGTTTACTTTCAAAATTTCATTTAAGTAGTTGTATTTGAATATGGGTAGGACTAAATTGCATTTATTTTCCAAATTTAGGACTGATATGTAATTATCTCCTTTTTTCTATTTTCCAAAAGTACATTTTGACCCCCAAAATTTTTTTTATAATTTTTATTTTATTCCTCAAAAAGCATGATCTAGGGACTTTTTTTTTGTAAATTTTGAAACTATTTGGGGGCATTATGTAATTTTTGCAAAAATTTATAAAGTTTATCTTCTCACCATCAAATCACACAGTTTTGGGACTAAACTGCATTTTATTTACCAGATTTAAGACTAATATGTAATTTTATTCTTTTTCCATTATTTTTCATAATTACATTTTGACCCCAAAAATTTTTTGTAATTTTCATTTTAGTCATCAAATATTATGATCTAGGGACGTTTTTGAAAATTTTGAAACTATTTGAGGGCATTTTGTAATGTTTGCAAAAGTGCTAACAATTTTCCGTTAAATCTTGACGAAAAATAACCACAGGGTACCAATGTGATAACGGCGCAAACCTCAGGGTACCAAAATGTCAAATTTTGTCTTTCAGGATACAAGTGCATTTTAAATCATCATTAACCCAAATTTCTATCACTATCGAAGGAAATTGAAATTCAATGAAACCAAGCTGTATAATTATGACGATTGAACACCACTAGTCCACTACACACAACATAGAGAGTGCAGTCTCATTCATCCATTTATGTACATTCTCAAGTTGCAATCTTGTTTGTTAGTGACTAGTGACCCTAGCTACTTATTGAATTGATATGTAGTTAAAATGATTTTTTTTTTTTAAAATGGAGTATACAATTCAATGAACTTAATATATTTATTAATTGGCATTCGTTTGTGTTTCGGAACAAGTTGTATATATCCCTAATAAAAGACAGACACCAATATTGAAGTTTCGAACCCCACTCGATCCCATCTTTGATCATTACTAGGGGCGGACACAAAAAATTGGTAGTGGGATGCTGGATTTTTAGATAACTTTATTTGATATATATCAAATAAAGTTAACTGATTTTATGTAATCTAAAATGTAATTTTAACCAATACCAAAAAAAAAATGTAATTTTAATCACTTATCTTTAGGGTAAGCTGTAACTTAGTTTTTTATCTTGCAATTTTAGTTCTATATTTTTCTCTTAAGATTTCATTCATTGGTCTCAACGACCGAATGCGTTCATATCTCTCTCATGTCAAATTTAAATGTGATCAGTCTGACTTAAGTGCTTTAGAAGAGTCATTTTTTTTGTGTAATTAGAATTGTAAGCAAACAAAGTCAAATTGAGTTTCAAAAATGGGTTGCTCATTTTACAACCAAACAATTGAAGTTAATCAAATCTCTCTCTTGTTTTAAGTCTGATTATGATGAGTTCAGAGCTAAAACACTTAAAAATCATCAAAAACAATGAGATTCGATGTGAGAGAATTTTCGAGTGTTATACCTTTTGAATTATGAAAAATGAGAGAAAAATAAACATTTGAGTGTTTTTACTGTGCACGTTATGGTCATACGTGACTTCTCGTGAAAACTTAACAAAAAAATATATTTGGGTACCAAAATGTTAACTGTGCAAGGATATGGTACCAAAGTGTCACTTTTGCAAGAATAGGGTACCAAAGTGAAACCGGTCCATAGAACAGGGTACTAAAAGTGTAATTTACCCTAAAATATATATCATTTAATTTTTATAATATCTTAAAGTAAGAAATAATTTATTAAGAGTTTCTCAAATTTTTAATAAATTTTAATACTTTTTTTATTTTATTTTAATGTAATATAATACAAATAACGAAAAATTACTTATCTTCTCATTTTTTTATTTTTTTTCAGTATTTTATATAAAAATTTATTTTAGTTAATGATTTATCACTACTTTTTTTTTTTACTTATTTTAAAATTTTATAAACGAACGAAAAGAAATTATTTTGTGTTATATTATAAAAAAAGAATATAGAATAATAAAATTTTAATTAATTTCTTCTAACTACTTAACACAATTATGTCTAAAATTGAGTTAATATTGGAGATGCCACGTGGAAGATGATTATATTATAGAATAAACGTGAAAAGGATAAAATTTAAAAATCATGGAGCATAATAAAAAAAATGAGGAGGCATGTGATCCATGCACCATGCAAAACACAATTAATTGTGGGTTCTGTAATTGATGAGACCGAATGAATTAAGTTATTTTGGGCCAAAAAATTGAATTAAGTTATTAGTTATTACCCTTCATATCCAACACCTCAATTATTTGCAAGTTGCAAGAAACCAGATATGAAGGGTAATAATTAATGTCCAACACCTCAATTATTTGCAAGTTGCAAGTTATTAGTTATTACCCTTCATATCCTCTAAAATAAATTAGCTCTTAATTTAATTCATCAATAATTAATGTCGAAGCACTCCGTCTTAATTTATTTTATAATCTTTGTTCATTAATTATAAACTTGTTCTGGAAAAAAGATTATTATCATTACTATTATTATTATCAGGGGCGGAGGCAAGGGGGGTCAATGGGGGTCATGGCCCCCCTCCCAACTCAAATTTTTTTTCTAGTTTAAAGGTCACAGGTTCGAATAGTAGCTTGTGAATCCCATCACTCTAACTAGAATGCTTGATATTGATAATATATAGAGAAAAGAAATATGCTAAAATTCTACTTTGGTCCCTAATCTTTATCCAAAGTTCTATTTTGGTCCATAATAATTTTTTGTTCTGTTTTGATCTTTAATATTTCTTAAAAGTTTTATAATTGGTCCCTAGTGATCAAATTTCTCTATTATCAAACCCAAACATTAGGGACCAAAACAGAACTTAAGATAAATATTACGAACTAAAATAAAATTTTGGCTAAAAAAAATTCCGGCCCCCCTAACCAAAAATCCTGGCTCCGCCCCTGATTATTATTATTATAGTTTTGCTTGTTACTTAATGGATTATTATTTATTAATGTTTATTATTGTCGTTATTAGTTGTGCCTCAAGTGGACGTCTATGTCATTTTCTTGTCATCAGTTGGAACCATGGTCCCACGACATATGGCTCCCACTCCCTCATTGCCATTTAGCTTATTCTTCAACAAGAAAAATAGACAACAATAATTGAATTAATAATATTTCTAAATAATATTTTTTATTTAATTTGTGCATGCCAAGACAAGATCTTGTTAAAAATCTATTGGTGTGTCTATATATATTTTAAATAAATTTTTTATATTTATTTTTTAAAAAGACTATCTAAACACTAAATAGATAGATATATGTATGTATAAATTACTTTCAAGACCAACCTTTTTTTGAATACTTAATAGATAGATGTTGCAGGTTATTTACTCACATGCATATAAGTAATCAGCGATCTTACCTTATCAATTAAACATCATACTCAATCTGAATATTCAACACTTGGCTAAACTTATTTTTCTCTAATAAAAAGGAATATTAATCAACACATGTTAAAAGAATGAATTGTACTAGCAGATATGAGTGTGTATATTTTTTTTATTAATATTCCAGTGGTTTTTCACATGTATTGGTCTTTTATGCAACATGATATTCTGAACTTGGGCAGGGATGCTCTTATAGGCAAGTGTGATCTTCGTGCTATTAATGCTACTTTCATTTACCTGATTCCTAAAGTTGAAAATCCGGAGACCTTCAGAGATTTTAGATCCATTGGACTTTGCAACGTCATATATAAATTCATTTCTAAAGTCATTATTAATCGGCTTCAGGGGCTAATTAATAAACTCATTTCACCTTATCAGAATGCTTTTATTAAAGGTCGAGTGATCTCAGACAACATCTTCTTAGCTTTTGAACTCATGTCTGTTACCCACAAGGCGAAGAGAGGTAAGACTTGCTAGCTATGGTGCGCTTAAAGTAAACATGGAGAAGGCATATGACTGGTTCTGAAAGCGGTTCTATTTCGCATGAATTTTCCTGAAGTTTGATTAATTGTATCATGAAATTTGTCTCATCTGCTACCTTCTCTCTATTGCTGAATGGTCAAGTGTCGACTAATATCAATGTCCAGAGGGATCTCAGGTAAGGGTATCCCTTGTCACCTTACCTTTTCATTTTGTGCATGAATATTTTCTCCTGTCTCATGGCAGACGCAGAAGTTGGTAATCAATGTAAGTGTATTAGCTTTGCTAGAAGAGGGCCAACTATCTCACATCTTTTGTATGCGGATGATCTAATTCTTTTCTTTAAAGCGGATGACCACTCCCCGGGTTTCATCAAACATACTCTAGACACGTTCTGTGAAAAAGCAGGTTTGAGCATTAACGTACAGAAGTCGAACTTTGTCATGAGTCCCAACACCCAAAGGGATGTTAAAGCTTCACTTTCACAATTGTTCGGGGTGGGTGCCACTGACAAATTGGGATAGTATTTGGGGGTTTTCATTGATGATAGAAAGGATCTAAAGCAGAATTTTGATGACCTGTTGGGGAAAATGTTGGGAAATCATAGGGTCGGCGCAGCGGAAAAACACGATAAATTAAAAGTTTTGGCTTCCCTATGATTCCTTCTAGGATCCACTATCAACAATTATATCAGTGAAGGAAGAAATTTACCAAATTACAATCGGTCCTATCGGGTTCGCGAGTTGAGAAGTCCACTTGACGCGTCCTTCCTTTGCTGGTAATCCACACAAGCAGTTTGTTGGCACCAAGGTGCTAGCCTTCTGTTCTTTTCTCCAAAAGAACAAGGGAACTCCAATCTACAGTTCTTGGTGATCAAGAACAGTTCTTGAACCAAGAAAAACTATCAAGAACAATTCTTGATCTCTTGATTTCACTCTCACTAAACCCTAGCTATGGACAACACGATTTCTCTCTCTCTCTTGGAGAAACTCGAGTTTCTCTCTCTAGCTATGGAGTTGTGCAACTTCTCTCTCTACCCACAAGGAGAAAGGCGAAAATGCACTATAAGTTAGGGTTAGGCCAAGTCGACTTGCTTAGGCCTTTCAATTACAATTTTGGGGATTTTAATAATCCTAAAATCATGAGATTACAATAATATCATAATTTTAGGACTTGAATTTCTAATTAAAATATTGCCTTAATATTTCAATTCAAATTCAAATTGCAATCTTTGAGAATCAAATGGGAGATCAAATCTCCCCTTGGGACCCACCAAAGAAGGCGCCATCCTCCCCTATTTATCTTTGGAATTTTATAAATCAAAAA
The DNA here is from genome assembly GCA_003254925.1 of Chamaecrista fasciculata. Lineage (NCBI taxonomy): Eukaryota > Viridiplantae > Streptophyta > Magnoliopsida > Fabales > Fabaceae > Chamaecrista > Chamaecrista fasciculata. The sequence goes on along the minus strand of QANZ01026333.1, from coordinate 13,874 downwards.
CATTCCTAACTCTTAGGAAATCATTATCTTCCAAAGATTTTGAGTTAAGATATTACCCTAATATCTTTGATTCAAATCTTTTGAAATCTAGATCAAATCTTTTGATTTCAAACTCATGACTTCAATTAATAAAACAATTCTATTAATTAAAATCCTTCTCATGAGGCGCCACCCTCAAGCTATTTTATCCTAATATTAGTGAATTTAATAAATCAATAATTTCCTAACTTTTAGGAACCTTATTTAATTTATTATTCCCTAATATTATAATCGTAAATAGATTAATCCCATTAACTATTTAACAATTAATATATTTAAACTTCTCCCACAAATTTAAATATTACAACTATAGATTATATTTAAGACAAGACTTTATGTCCTAGACATTCAGCTATGTCTTAAATTGTGTCACCGGAGTGACTCACGAATTAACCCTAATCCGTGTCCCTTGAGCGGTGTCCAGAACCTGCTCATGTGTGACCCAGCAGGCCTCACGTGAAGTTGGCAGCAAGCCATCTCTATGACTCACAAGTCGAGACCGGACTCTAGCAAGCCATCACGACTACCCAAAATACGTGAGTTATCGTTTTCAACGAAACCGATTTAACCTTAGTACTTCCTGGTCATATACCCTTTTGTCGCACGATATCTTGGTTCAGGATAAGGCATGGGAAAGTCATCCTTAATCCAACTATAACTTTCTCGATCTTCTTGAATCAGTCCCATTTCCTTGATTGGCCACTCTTTCCTTAGACGGACTCATCGAGGGCGCCAGTCAGATATCTCTCACATATATATATGAGGGACAAAATCCCATCTTGGCCTACCACATTCCTCAGCACTGCAATCAACCAAACCCGTACCTAGCCCTTATGGCTGCCCTGCTACGGGCAACGTTAGACTAGGCCAAAGTCTGACAACTACAACGCCGGAATAATGAAGACCTCAGGTCTAAGGCATCGTGACAGGTGTACAGGAGAGGCTATGCTAACTAAACCCATGTAGGACTCTCCGGGTCATGTCCAGCAACTCGTAACCCCTTACGTAATTGCACCATGACTCTCGTAAAGCATCTAGTGCATGCATCTCCATACACCGAGGTCATGTTGGTCTTAGTTCATTCTCGCTCCCACGAGAACGATCGACCAGGGACGAATTTAGATTAATTATCCCATAACTAATCAAGGACGCTATCATAGTAAACATGCTAATAATATGATAACACATTAATTTATCTCCATAAATTAATAAATATGTTCAAAACATATATACACATAAAATGATTGGCCCTAGGGCACAATCTCCAACAGAAAATTAACAGAAGGCTGGCTGGTTGGAAAAGTCATCTCTTGTCTCAAGCAGGAAGGGTTACGTTGATTAAATCTATTATGCAGTCGAATCCTGTATACAACTTTCCTGCTTTCAGGCGCCAACTCGGGTTACAGATGTGCTAAATGGAGCAATGACTAACTTTTTTTGGGGTTTTAATGGTGAGAAAAAGAGGATGCATCTTCTTAACAGAAAGGTTCTTTTCAAGCCTAAATCAGTGGGTGGTCTCGGCTTTCCCGACGTCGCGACTGTCAATAAGGCTCTACTTGTGAAACATACATGGCTAATTCTAGACAATCCGGAGTCAATTGTTTCGACAATGGGTACAAAACAGGCATATAGTCCCTTTCTCTGATTTCATCACAAAACCAGGTTCTTCCACTGTTGTTGTTTGGCAGGGAATTAAGAAAACGCCCACATCATCACATACCACCTCAAGTGGAAGCTTGGGATGGGAGATAGAGTTGACATAAGGAGCTGGTTTTGGGATAATCACATTAGTGGGACGTCGATTGGTGTGTTGGTAAGTGATCTCTTGAACCATTCAGACCATTACTGGGATCATGAGAAGATTAGCCATGTTTTTTTTTAGGATAAGGTGTAGTGTCTGATGAGCTTGCCTACACTGGCGAGGCTTGTTCCAGATTCCCTTTGTTGGTCCCCTGTGCCATCGGGTCATATACCATTGCTATGGGTTATGATCTGCTTAGTCGATCGTACCATCGAGATCATGGTAATAATTTTACTTCGTCCCACTTCCCCTAGAAGGACTTTTGGAAGACGAAAGCACCAATGAGGGTTCTGCTGACTGTGTGGAAAATCTGGCATAATGCGATTCCTACCTCCTCCATCCTTAACCTCCATCATTTTCGTTGTGAAATCGTTTGTCCGTTCTGTGGAGCTCAGGATGACTCGGTATCTCACACGTTCCTACAGTGCGACTTTACTAGGGCGGTGTGGTTTGGTCTTTCGGTCTCCTTAAAGGTAAGTAGGTTATTGCAATTTCACACATGGTTCAAGGCGTGGATCAAGCATTGGAAAAGGAATCCTTCCCGGTTCTACGAGTCATGGATCTCCATTCTTGTTGGGCTTGATATCATTTGGCGATGCAGGAATGAAATTGTTTGGCGAAATTCGAAGGTTCATCCTTCCATGGCTATAAGGACCATTCAATCCACGGTTCAGTTTTATGTTGATGTCTTTTTTAATAGTGGTAAGTCTGTAGCTCTGTACTCTTTGACTGCTGGCTAGTTTATGACGTCGTCGAGTCGTGCCCCTCAAGGCCCCATGAATTCTCTCAATGTGGTGGACCTGTAGGGTTGGCCACCTCTTGACTTCGTAGGATTGCGTTTCTTACCGTTTTTTATGATATAAAAAAAATATATTATAGAAGTATTAAAAATTGTAAATAATTATTTTTACTATATAAAAATATACTTACTTAGTACTTACTACTTAGTAGCAACCAAGGTGAAGATCGAAATCTTGCTAAAGATCAAAAGGGGCACAAGATAGATCGAATTGGAAGATCAGATCGAGGATCGCAAGATCCTAATTTTCTTTAAAAGAAAAACAATATATATGCAATAACATTAATTTTTAGTAATATTAAAAAAGAAAGAGAAAACCTATTATTTGATCCTAAATGTACACCAAGTCAACTAATTAATCTCTGAATTATTACAATTGTCAACGATTTGGTCCCTGAATTTGATTCAGGGACCAAAAGGTACAAATTTAGGGACCAAATAGTATAAATTTAATACAAATTTAGAGACAAAAAGTATAAAGTTAATTCAAATTCAGTGACTAAATACTATTAATTTAGTATAAATTCATAGACCAAAAAGTATAAAATTAGTTCAAATTCAGGGACCAAATGGTATTAATTTAGTACAAATTCAGGGACCAAAAAGTATAAAACTAGTTCAAATTTAGGGACCAAATAGTTGATAATTGAAATATTTCAAGCATGGTAATTAAGATCGAGATCTTAGATCGTAAGATTGTGTCAGATCGACATTTTGATAAGGTCCACCTTGCCAAATTGCATATAGGATCGCAAATAACTGAGATCGTAGTGGGATCACGGTTTTTTGGGTAGGATCGTAGGATCATAAGATCTTGTCAATCTTGGTCAAATTTTGAATTTTTTTTTCTAAGCATCTTGACATTGTTTTAAGAAAAAGCATAGTATTTGATCACTAAATTTACACCGAGTCAATTAATCAGTCCATGAATAATGAAAATACATTATTTGATCAATGAATTAATAATATATTTTATCTTTTAGACGATAAAATTTTAACAATCAATATACTTATTCATTGTATAAATTTATATATATAAAACAATACCTTTTAATAAATGGATTAATAATATAAATATAAAAAAAGGCATATCTTATAAAACAATAAGTGAAAAATTATACTCTATTTAATTTAGACTAATAAATTTGGAATTAAAAATCTAGAAAACCTTATTATAATAATTATGGAAAATATTATAATTAATTGTTTGAATTTTTATTATTTTATTTTTAAAAAATATGTTTTATCATAAGTAATATTGTAAAAGTTTTCTAAGTAAGCAAAAAAAATTTATGTTTGAATAAAAAAATAGTATTGGCAGCAGTTTGAACCGCTGCAAAGAACAACATATAAAAAATAATTGGTAGATTGTAGATGAAAAATGTGTTATTGTAACATGTATCTCATCTGAGTCAATCTTTTTTTTTTCTTTGGGTATTGTAATATTTAATATATATTTTATATTATTTTAATAAAAAATCTTTTCTTATTCCCCTTATATACATAAGAGGTACCCAAAAACCATATACCTTAAAGTTTGTATAATCTAATGCCAAACATCTTGAGCTTATTTGTGGAGAGAAAGGCAACAAAAAAGATTTTTGTTCTTTTTAATTTAAAAAATAAACTAATTATTAAGTTGATGACCGTGTATAATTTTAAATTTTATATAATATAGAATGTTATATTTAACAAATGTAACAAAAAAAAAAATAAATACTGAAATTTAAAAAGTATATAAAATTCAACCAAACATTCAATAAAAAAACAACGGTTTTACATTTTAAAATGAAACATTATAAGTAGTAGATGGATACGATTTAATAATTCAAAAGTATATTATTTTAAAACTTGAGAAAATAAAAAAAAATAAATGGAAGTTAAAGGATAGTGGTATTAATTTATGGGTCATTTTAACATGTCCTTGAAGGTTTCTTTTGATTGGTCAAATGAATTTTCAAATATTAAAAATTATCTTTTAAAATGAATTTTCGTAGATTTCAAGATATGAGACGCTCTACTAATCAATTAGAAAAAACCTTAAAATGTATCGTAAGAGCACATGTTAGATAAACCCTTAATTTATTAGTCACGTGGAGATTACAACAATTTTAAAAAATTAGCTAAAACTGCCCCACCTGGTTGCTGGGACACATCAGCTCATACATCATCCATTTCTATTTTCCAAATGGTTGAAATCTCAAGTTGGTGTATGGGATAAATTTTAAATTTGTCCTAAATATTGTGTTAGTTTTATATTAATCTTAGATATTTTTATAATTTCTCAAATTGGTCTCAAACTTATTTTTGGGATGCGATTTAACCTCATTTGTTAATTGACTCAATTGGACAAAGAAATAATTCTTTAAGAGTTAACATATAGTCCTAAAATCATTGCGTTCATATGTGTAATGAGTGATATATAACTAATATCATTTGTTTGACCATAAAACGAACTGTCCACTTTCGAGAACCCAATTTGATCTCGTTTGTTGATGAATTTAATTGGATATAAAAAATACTCATTTAAAGTGATTCATAACTTTAGATTTATAGCATTTGAGCTTGAAAATAGAGAAATATGATCACTTTAAAACCAATTTGAAAAATTATGAAAACATGCATAATCAATATGAAACAAATAAAATAGGTCAAAGTGCATTTTTGATCTCATAATTTTTGCTCAGGTCTCAATTTGGTCCTATAATTTTTTTGTTACACTTTTGGTCAGATTGTAAAATTAATCTCATATCTTTGGAAAAAGTTCTATCATTAGTCCCACCTATTACAGAGATATGGGACCAATTATGTACCTTACCCAAAGGTATGAGAGCAATCCTACAACTACGAGTTAGACTACAATGCAAAGTTTGATTCTTAACATGAGATGCAATAGGTCATGAGTCAATAAAATAATGACACGTGAAAGAGTTAGTTGTATGTAACTAGTGATGTGACACCATAACAGTTTTGATTGGTTAAAAATATTATTATTTTTTTATTATTTTTCAACATTAAATTACATCAATCATTATAATTATGCCACATCAGCAGCAATTACATCTCATGCCAATAATCAAATTTTGCATTTTAGACTAAAACCCACTATGTAATTTTAATCAAATTTAAAATCTATCCAATACATTTGACACTAATTTGAAATTTTAACCTTTTGAAAATAATGTCCTTATTAAACCTTCTTTTTTTTGTTATAGTGGACCCCACCTCTTAACCCCCACATCCTCCTACCTTCCTCTCTTAGCCGTCATCACTGATCCTTCTTCATCCCTCATCACATCACTATCACTTTTTCACTACTTTCCTATCTCATATCTCATACATAATAATAAGGGTAAATTACACTTTGGTATCCTGTAGTTTGACTCTATTTTACTTTGGTACCCTGTAGTTTGAAACTTGACACTTTAGTACCCTATGGTATTCTCCATTAACACTTTGGTACCCTTTGGGTTTATTTTGTAATTTTAACCACAACAAATTTTACTAAAATTACACATTGACCCCAAATTTTTTTAAAAGTTTTCATTTTACTCCCTAGATAATATTTATCTAGGGACCTATTTGTAATTTTTGAAAATTTTTTGGGGTTAATATGTAATTTTTGCAAAATTTGTTATGGTTAAAATTACAAAATAACCCCAAAGGGTACCAAAGTGTTAATGGAGAATACCACAGGGTACCAAAGTGTCAAGTTTCAAACCACAGGGTACCAAAGTGAAATAGAATCAAACCACAGGGTACCAAAGTATAATTTACCCTAATAATAATAATTCTATCCTATATATAATAACGCCTTTCCCTTCACTCTCCTCACTTTCCTCATCAATTTCTCACTCCTCTCCTCCACTTTCAATAATGGCTCTCGTCCGCGATCGCCGGCAAGTCAACCTCCGCCTCCCCTTGCCGGAATCCTCCGAGCGCCGCCCTCGCTTCCCTCTCCCTCCTTCCTCCGCCGCCACCACCACCGCCACCTCCGACATCTCCCCCAACGACCTCGAAAAGCTTCAAGTCCTCGGCCACGGCAACGGCGGCACCGTCTACAAAGTCCGCCACAAACGCACCTCCGAAATTTACGCCCTCAAACTCGTCCACGGCGATTCCGACCCCATCCTCCGCCGCCAAGTCCGCCGTGAAATGGACATCCACCGCCGCACCGACTCTCCGTTCGTCGTCCGCTGCCACGGATTCTTCGAAAAACCCTCCGGCGACGTCGGCATCGTCATGGAGTACATGGATTTAGGCACGCTAGACACTTTGCTCAGAAATAACGGCACGTTTTCCGAACGTCAACTCGCCCAAGTGGCTCGTCACGCGCTTAACGGTCTTAGTTATCTCCACGCGCTCAAAATCGTTCATCGAGATATCAAACCTTGTAATCTCCTTGTAAACCATAAGCTAGAAGTGAAGATTAGTGATTTTGGTGTTAGTAAAATGATGTGCCGCACGTTAGACGCGTGCAATTCTTACGTTGGCACGTGTGCGTATATGAGTCCCGAACGGTTTGACCCGGATACCTATGGCGGGAACTATAACGGGTATTCGGGTGACATTTGGAGTCTGGGTTTGACACTTTTTGAACTTTACGTGGGTCACTTTCCCTTTTTACCTGCGGGTCAGAGACCCGATTGGGCGACCCTTATGTGTGCGATATGTTTTGGTGATCCGCCAATGTTGCCGGAGACGGCTTCCGACGAGTTTCGGAGCTTCATGGATTGTTGCTTGAAGAAGGAGTCAAGTGAGAGATGGAGTGCGTCTCAACTCTTGACCCACCCGTTTTTAGGTGGAGACTCGGATCTTTCATGTTAGGGAATTCGGGTCGGGACATGAAATTCGGGTCGGGTTGTATATATAGAAGCGGAGGGTCAGATATTTCATTCGCTTTCTTTTCATTTTGTTAATTATTATGTAGCAAAATGTAGCATCGTATATTATTCCTATGTAAATTATGTTCTGTTGTTTCAGCGAAAAAGGAAAGCTGAATCACATGAATCTTTACTGATTCAATATTCTCTTCAACATGTTTTAATTTTTTTTTTTTTTTTTCTAATCTCGCTATATTCAAGATATCCAAGAGACCAAAAGACTAACAAATTGATTCATCACTCGCCAATTGTTATTTAAAACTTACAAGATTTCAGTTCAATTCCCACTGAAAAATTGAAATTAAAATAAAAATTTCATTGATTATATTTATTTTTAATTAATATTATGTTAGATTTCAACAATTTACATTCGATCTCTGTGGGTAATATACTAATGTTAGCTACAATTTATATACTTAAAATCGTCTGGAAGAAAAATATTCTGTGGTCTGTCTCTGATGATAATGATTTCAAATGGTGATAAATCCTATGCTGATATTATATTTAGGCAAAACACTATTTTGTGCCTCTAATGTTTGCGGTGACTTTCAGTTATACCCTTAACTTTTCATTTGTGTCAGTTGTGCCCCCAATGTGAAACGCTAGTTTCAATTATGCCCCCACCCTCGTTAGTGTACCGTTTTTCGGAACTTTTGAGCTTAGACCCATGTTCGTTTCAGTTTGTTTTGATAAATGAGTTTATGGGTACTCATTTTCGGCTCCTAAAGATCATTTTGCACATGGAAATTTTGAGAAAAATGCTTAGTTTTGCTGCATTTTGTTTTGGTCCTTTTTAGGGTTCATCAGGTCTGATTTTCTTCGGATTTGGGGCTACTTTGAGCTTAATCTTTGAAATTGATCCAAGGAATCAAGTTTGTGATGTCCGAAAATTAAAAATCATATAAAATCTGATCAAAACCGAGCTCAAATCGTGCGAAAATGGTATTTTTTTTTGTGGATGATTGAAATTGGGGGCATAATTGAAACTAACGTTTCACATTAGGGGAACAACTGACACAAATAAAACGTTAGGGGTGTAACTGAAAATCACCGCAAACGTTAGAGGCACGAAAGGGTGTTTTGCCTATATTTGGAGATACACAAAGAAGAAATGAGATTAATGGCATGTTTTAATCTGAATTTAAAAGATTGTTTTTTATTTTTTAAGAATAAATTTGACAATAAACAAATATTAAAGAAGAAATTGAAAAACTTGATTAATGTTTTAAGACCGAAAAATTGTTTTTGTCATTAAATCCCCATTTGGAATAAAAATAAATCAAAATTCCATGTGATTAAAATTTGAAAGGGTAAATTACACTTTGGTACCCTGTGGTTTGACCCTATTTCACTTTGGTACCCTGTGGTTTGAAACTTGACACTTTGGTACCCTGTGGTATTCTCCATTAACACTTTGGTACCCTTTGGAGCTATTTTGTAATTTTAACCATAATAAATTTTACAAAAATTACATATTGACCCCAAAAAAATTTTAAATTTTTCATTTTAGTCCCTATATAATATGTATCCAGGGACCTATTTGTAATTTTTTGAAAATTTTTTGGGGTCAATATGTAATTTTTGAAAAATTTGTTATGGTTAAAATTACAAAATAGCTCCAAAGGGTACCAAAGTGTTAATGGAGAATACCACAGGGTACCAAAGTGTCAAGTTTCAAACCACAGGGTACCAAAGTGAAATAGAGTCAAACCACAAGGTACCAAAGTGTAATTTACCCAACTTAAAATGATGTTGACTTATTAAATTGAATAAGAAATGGGAGGGTCACAAGTGACCACTGATGACACGTGTAAGGGATGAATAAAGGAAAAAAGAAAATTAGAAGAGAAGAGGAAGGGAGGTGAAGAAGGGAATATTTCGTGATGGCTTCGGGAATGGCGACACATTATTTGGCATAGAGAGCTTTAAACAAATCAAAAAATAAAATTTAAAATAAATTAATAAAATAAGGGTTTATCTAAAAAGAAAAAGAGATACTCGATTTAATTATAATAAATTCAATTATATTAATTAAAATTTAATATAATTTTATTAAAATTATAATATGATGATTTAGGATCTGACTATGGTCATTACCTGGTTCAGATAAGGAAATCTTCTAGAGCTATTACTTATAAGTCAATGAATATCAGAGGCCGACTCTGCAATTCACCTCTAATATTTAAGTTAGAGCTAGTAAAATTGTATAGAAAATAAGTGAATGTTAATGAAAGCATCTCATTTCTTTGTGTTCGTCCCTTGCTTTCTTAGGCTCGTGGAGGAGCCTATTGCGCATGGAAGTAACGTCTTGTTAGGTAGAGATTATTGTTTGAAAATCGATGTTGCTATCTATTGTTATTCTTATCATGAATTTTAGTCTTTAATTTATAGTCAGTGAAGCCCTCCTGATCTTCCGTTCTTCTTGTCTTGGGAGTTTTATTGTGCCTTTATGAGCAAAGCGTAATTGTGGGGAGAGATTCTTCTCTACCGATAATTCCACATATTTAGAAGCGTGAGTCATTTTGGACTTGTTTGGAGGTTTTTTATGGGGTCTCTTGCTGAAGGTATATTATCATAATAAATAGTTGAGATACAAAAAATTAAATTTAAATAATTTTTTATTAAAATAATTAAATCAATTCTTATTATATATTTCAATGAAAATACATTATAAGTGTAACTTTTGATAATTAAATTGAGATACTTATTATTTTTATAGGATAATCACTAATTTTTTTTTAAATGTATCAAAGATATTTTTGCAACAAAAGATTGTTTTTATAATTAAAATTTTAAAATAACATAAACCTAATAAATTATTATTTGATCAACATTTTTAATAATTATTTTATTCTTTTTTTACTGAAACAGCCATTCAGGTAAGTATTTGATAACAATTCATTGACTTGTGGAATTTTTGGGGAGTATGATACGATAGTTTACAAATAAAAATAAATTACTCATATGCTTAATTTTTCAAACTCTCAAAATTAGAAGATTTGGAATGGTTTAGAAATTAGAACTATAATAATTTTTCTTTTTTTAATTTTATCATACTTTCAAATTTTGATAGACTATAAAATTTTAAAATCTTTATATATTACCACTTTTAAATTCAAGATTCATTATTTGAATATCAGATTAATCATATTTCCTTATAATTTTCAATATTTATAATGTTTGGTAGTTAAGTTATATTTAATATTTGTTAGAATTGTTAAAAAAATTAAGTAAAATCAAATCTGAATTATAAGGGTAATATTGTATGTGAACTTCATATTTAAACTCATATCATCACATTAATGATATTATAACATCAGAACAATTGGGAATAGTTCACCATAATTTTTTGTATTAAACTTTCTATCAATGAAATGACTTATTAAACTCATCTCACTACATCGCATTTATTCCCATCCCCACCCTCTCTATAACTTCCAATCAAGCCCTTATTCTCTTTTATACACACTTATCAATGTTGTTAATATCTTAAGATTTTATGATCTCATCTAAGCAAATAAATCTCGATATTAAGTGAGATCTAATGATACTAGGATCTCATTTAAATCTCAATCTTATATATTAGATTTTACATCTTATCAATCATACCATCTTGTTATGACTTATGAGAATTTACATACTCTCAAAGAAAAAAAAAATATCAATCCAACAAGATGATATATGTGATGAAAATTATTTTAAATCAAAATTTTTAATGACTTATGATATATTTTATTGAAATATGCCAAATCTTAAATAATTTTATACTTATAAATAATTTTTTATGTTAATAATTATGTTATGTTACGTTACTTAGCTTATATGTATATATATAATAAAAAATAAAAATGTAAAATGAGTATGTTTGATACATTTAAATTCATTAAGTGGTGGTAGACATATGATCTAGAAATTATTATACAATCTATATTTAGATAAACTCTTATAATTTTAGTTTATAATTTGATTTTAAATCCTTTTTTGGAATTTACTTAAACTATTAATCTTGACAACCTTGAATATATGTATAAACCTGATAATTAGAAATATTTGTTTTATCTATTAAACATATTATGTATGAATATTAGTTATTTATTTTTAAAAATAAACTTTATGTATAGATATTTAAAATATATTATGTTATTTTACATATCTATATTTTAAAAATATTGTAGGATCTTATGATCAACGATACAGTTCTTACAATTTGTCTATTTTATATCTTTTTTTTATTCTAAGTAAGATTTCAATCTTGACGGCATTAACATTTGTATTTTTGTATACTTTCTTTTTATTAATTTAATAACTAGAGTCTATATGAAATTTTTGGTTTTTTCTTTAAATCTATTTTTTTCTTATTTTTATTAGGACTTGGTTAAAAAAAGTCTTTTAATAAATTTCTCAGACTTGAACTCTTTTTTGGAATAATTATACAAAAAGTTGGAAACAAAATTTATATGAATAAAAAGACTTTATAAACTTTTGGCAATATTTTCGATAAAACAATAGTAGCGAAAGCCAGAATTTGAGCAAAAAAAAAAAAAAAAGAAAGCCCAAACCACAGGCAGAAGCAGCCAAACACACGTCCAAATCAAGCTTGTTGTGATGCATGAATGTGGACGGACGCCTCCTCCACTTTTCCTCAATAATATCACTATCAAAGTATCTCATATAATTACCCCAATTACTTGCTCATTCTCATCAAATTAACTATCACTGACGATTCCCTCTTTTACCCTTTTTTTGTTCTTTCCCGTTTACTATTCCAAAACTGAACTTTTTTCCAAATTTCTCTCTCTTATATTTTGATGATGAATATAAAATGCCACACACGTCGAAGGGCCAAGGAGACTCCATTGGGCGCATGTCTTCTCCTGGAACGTGAATGTGGTTGGCGTGTTCCTGGCACTTTCTGCAAGTTTTTACTAGTTCAGTGGCGTCCCTGATGATGGAAGGCCAGTAGTATCCTGAAATGAGGACTTTGAGCTTTAAGGCAGGTGCAGCCTGATGTGAGCCGCAGAGTCCATCGTGAAGTTCTTCAAGGATGAGGCGGGCGTCATTAGGACCAACACACCTGAGGCAGGGCATGGAGTGACCATGGCGATAGAGATCGTTCCCCCAGAGGAAGTAGTGGGACGCTTGGCGTACAACCTTCCTGGACTCGTTTCTACCGGGTGGGAGTGTTCAACTCCTGATGTATTCAATAATGGGCGTGCGCCAGTCCGCGATTGCTTCTATAGCGAGGACAGTCGACCCTTCAATTGCGGGGCGTTCGAGGACGGTGCGGAAGATGGAGGAACGCCCTCTGGCGTCTGGTTTGGCGGCAAGTTTGACCAAAGCATCTGCCCTGGTGTTTTTCGAACGCAAGATATGCGTGAATTGGGCGGCCCGGATATGATGACGGAGGATGTATCACGCCTTCTCCACATAATTGAGTATGGTGGGTTCCTTGGCCTCGAATTCTCCTTTCATTTGTCCAACTACAAGTTGGGAGTCACTGTAGACGTGAATGACCTGGCGCCCATGCCGATGGCGAGCTCTAGGGCAGTTATGAGTGCTTCATACTCCGCCTGATTGTTGGTGGCAGGAAATCCTATATTGATAGCATGTTCGATGGCGTAGCCGTCGGGCAATTCAACAATGACACCTGCGCCGCGAAGCTTGACGGATGTGTTGGGAATCCTAGGCGCCTAAGGCAGCGGAAGCAAAAATAAAATAATTAAAAACGCCTAGGTCCTATGATTCCCGAACGGATCCGCTAGTAGAATTTAAAACTTTTGGTTAGTGTTATACCTCAGAGTTTCAAAACTTGGTTGTACGGGGCGAGTTCCACGGATCCACTCCCAGAGTTCTCCCTCTGCCAGTAATCCACACGAACAGTTTCTTTGACCACCGAGGTGCTAGCCTCCAAATTCTTTTCTCAAAAGAATTTCTGGGACCAAACTACAGACCTCTGAATTTCAAGAACTCTTTCTTGATAATTCAGACTTTGGAGGTGGCGCTAGAAGAATCCCCCCACAAGAACTCCTTCTTGCCTATTCTTCTCTCAAACCCTAATTATATGAGCAAAATCGAAATCTCCCTCTAACTCTTAGAGAAAGTCGATTTTCTCTATGGTGTGTGCAAAGGAAATTTTCTCTCTCTAACTCTTAGGAGGAAAATCAAAACTAGGGTTTCACTTATGTGTATATGTGTAAGTCGACTTACACCTTTAAATAGGGAAGAATTTTGGTGATTTAATAATTCCTAAAATAAAGATATTCTGATAATATAATTATTTTAGGTCTGAATTTATAATTATAATATTACCTTAATATTATAATTTAAATTTAAAATGCAATCTTGGAGAATC
>QANZ01026317.1:0-27141 GCA_003254925.1 Chamaecrista fasciculata | reverse complement strand
AGCGAAAGGGTTGTTCTATCCTTTTGTTTCTTCTTCTTTAACTTTCACTATTGATGCCTATTGTGATGCTGATTGGGCCACTTGTAAAGATACTCGAAGATCAGTTACCGGTTACAGCATCTTTCTTGGTAATTGTCTAGTGTCTTGGAAGTCTAAGAAGCAAGTTACTATATCTCGTAGCTCAGCTGAAGCAGAGTATCGTGCTTTATCAACCACTGTTTGTGAATTACTTTGGTTATCATACTTGCTCAAAGATTTGCAGATTAATATTGTGAATCCCATTTCATTGTGGTGTGATAGTCAGTCTGCATTGCACATTGTCAAGAATCCTGTATTCCATGAACGTACTAAGCATCTTGACATCGATTGTCATGTTGTTCGTGAGCAATTCAAACGTGGCTTTGTTCTTCCGCAGCATATTTCTTCTGGTCTTCAGCTGGCTGACTTCTTCACTAAGCCATTACCAGCTCCACGTTTTTCTAGTCTTCTTTCCAAGTTGGGTTTGATTAGTTTACATCAAACTTCCAACTTGAGGGGGGGGTGAAAAGCATGTATATAGGCAGTTAGTTATTTTGGGTGTAAATTAATCAGTTAGTTGCAAATGTACAGGATTATTACTTAGAGTCAGTTTGTTAGCTCAGAGTTAGTTCAGGATTAGTTTCATTTTCTGTTATCAGCATTTCAGTCCTTGTGACTTGTATATAAACACGTTTTGTTCATTAATAAAATACAACTCATTTTACTCATATATACTTTTCTACTCAGTAAATTTTTCTCTGATTTCTTAGTCCTCACATAAATCTACAACTTGAACAAAAGATATGGAGCAAAAAATACAACAAAAAATAATGAGACCAAATGGAGACCTGAACAAAAATTATGAGATCAAAAGTACACTTCAACCTTATAATTATATACAATGTCTATCGTGAGAAACTTTCACTTACTAAGCTAACTACAAGCTAATCAACGTCTTCATCTATTTCCTGGTTCGGGTTGGGTTGGTTCGGGTTGAGTTTTAAAAATCATAAAATCCAACCCAACCCAACCCGCAGATTGATGTGCGGGTTGGGCTTGGATTTCCCCTCAACCCGCCCCAACCAACCCGTGCTCACCCCTAGGTATTAAGTAGAGTTACCACAATTGTATTTTTACAATTTTTATCACTAGATTTTTTTTGTTTTTTTTGCTTGTTCCTAGTTGTTCAATCAGTTCTCGGAGAGAGATTGAAGTTTCATAGTTGAGTTGAAGGTTTAATTTAATGAATAGATTTGATAAAAACAATTCAGTTTGTGGGTTAGATTGTAATTAAAATGGGACCTAAATGAAGAAATCTTGTGAAATATAAGAATTTTTAGTGAAAATAAAACTGTAGAGACCATTTTGATCCTATTATAAAATAGGACTTTGAGCTGAGGGACCAAAACGGAACTTTGAGCAAACTTATCGGACCAAAATAAGACTTTGGCAAAAAAAATTGACACATAGGCAACCATTAGTCCAGTCAGCTCACACATCAACTTTTTTCGTCAATCTAATTAACGGAGTTAGAGGTTAAGGTATAATTGACTACAATATAAAACGTTGGGGGCATAACTGACACAAAACAAACGTCGGGAGTATAATTGAAACCGACCTTAAACGTTAGGAGTACCAACACTCCAACAGGTCTTTTGCCTTTATTCTTTAAGGTTTGAGTGTAATTTTAGTTTTTAAAAAAGGGTAAATTATACTTTGGTACCTTGTGGTTTGACCCTATTTTACTTTTGGACCCTGTGGTTTGAAACCTGACACTTTGGTACCCAGTAGTATTCTCCATTAACACTTTGGTACCCTTTGGAGCTATTTTGTAATTTTAACCATAACAAATTTTGCAAAAATTACATATTGACCTTAAATTTTTTTTATAGTTTTCATTTTAGTCCCTAGATAATATGTATCCAGGCACTTATTTGTAATTTTTTGAAAATTTTTTTGAGAATTACAAAATAGCACCAAAGGGTACCAAAGTGTTAATGGAGAATACCACAGGGTACCAAAGCGAAATAAGGTCAAAACACAGGGTACCAAAGTGTAATTTACCCTTTAAATAAAATAGTTTTTAAAATAGAATATGATTGGTTTTTTTTCTTTTAAAAAAAAAAAAAAGCAAAACGCCCTTTCGTGCCCCTAGCGTTTGCGGTGATTTTCAGTTATGACCCTAACGTTTTATTTGTGTCAGTTGACCCCCCAATGTGAAACGTTAGTTTCAATTATGCCCCCACCCTCGTTACTGTACCGTTTTTCGGAACTTTTGAGCTTCGATTCGTGCTCATTTCAGTTTGTTATGATAAATGAGTTTATGGGTACTCATTTTCGGCTCCTAAGGATCATTTTGCACATGGAAATTTTGAGAAAAATGCTTCGTTTTGCTGCATTTCGTTTTGGTCCTTTTTGGGGTTCATCGGGTCCGATTTTCTTCGGATTTGGGGCTATTTTAAGCTTAATCTTTGAAATTGATCCAAGGAATCAAGTTTGTGATGTCCGAAAATTAAAACCTATATGAAATTTGATCAAAACTGAGCTCAAATCGTGCGAAAATGGTGTTTTTTTTTGTGGATGATTAAAATAGGGGGCATAATTGAAACTAACGTTTCACATTGGGGGTACAACTGACACAAATGAAACGTTAGGGGCACGAAAGAAGGGTGTTTTACCAAAACAAAATTATCCCAAATCTTGTCAAATAAACACCGGGCAGCAACCAAATTTTCTGCCCCATTTCCAATGTGCGTGTGTCTCAGTCAAGGTAAAAGAAGTTGGAATAGCTTAAAGGAAGTTCACATTATTTCACCTACTCCATTAGCCAATTTCTTCATAAGTGATATTAGATGTTAAGATTCACCATTGCTCAACTCATCGAAGTGGTGAACAAAATATCACATTCCCTGTTGAGCTCTAAGTGCTTTATTTTATTGCTTTGTCTTAGTGACCTTAGCTTTAGTGACATCTCTTCAATATCTTCTGCTCCTTTTTTGTATTGTGCTAGAAAATTAAGTTTCTCCTGAGCATAAAGCTCAAGTGGCAATCCTTTTTGAAGGTTAAAGTAGTAGTAGAACCTGCTGTAATTTCTAATTTGTTTTATAATTCAACAATTGTTTGATAACTTATAACTGGAACTAAAAAAAATCAAGTGTGATTATCACTTTTGAAGATTAGCTCATTTATATTATTGCTCATAGTTATAAAATTTACTTGTGCAATCCAAGAAATCTAAAAAAAACAAAAAACTTGTTATGTGCTCATAAGTGAATGTAAGATATATATATATATATATATATATGTCTCATTCAGTCACCATCTCCTGCGACATACCGTAACGTGTTGAAAGAGATATGTAACATTTTCTATAAGTAAATACTAAATTTCTTTATTGAGCTTATAATTCCTTCCACATAGGTCACATTTCTATTACATGAAAAATCTATAGCCATCACTCACCATATATAATTGCTTGGTTTTTGCTTATTGTTCTTCAGGATTGTATGCAATGCGATGACTATACAGCACAATGGGACTCCTTACTTGCACTTTACCATTATCCCAAATCAAAGAGGCAGAGAGTATATCCACATCCAATTTCCCTTCAATTATGAGTGAGAACGTCTTCTTCTCTCCCAAAGACGTAAAGGATAGAACTTTGGGTATTACTTGAATATCCAACACAGATGGTGCAATCACTTTGGCTTTATATTTGCAGTTGGGTGATCCAACATTGGTCACAGTCCTATTATATTGTTGAACAAAATATGTATCAAAGTCCATGTAATAAGCAAAGGATGGAAGATTGAGGTTGAGGACGAAATCCTTTCGGCCTTTGGATTTAGTGCAAGTGCTATTATCTCCTGTAACAATTCGAAGCTTCTTGTTGTTGTAACCTTGGCCACACAAGAACCTCACATAATCATTAGCACTAGCATCATAGACTAATCCAGGATTCACTGCTTTCACTGGATTAATTTGCCCAGAACCGTAAGCAAATTCAGCTTCAGGATTCAGAGCAGGACTCAGGGGAACAGCTGCAAATTATACATACAATGTCTATTACACTCACTAAGTTAGAGCAATTAATTAGTAATGCTAGAATTAACAATAGCTTCATTATGAGCTACATTAACAAAAGGGTTTGATTTAGGTGAGTGATTATCTAGTACCAGTGGTCATAAGCGCGGACTTGATTGCAGAAGGAGACCAATGAGGATGAAATGATTTGACATAAGCAGCAGCACCAGTAGCATGAGGACATGCCATTGAAGTGCCATGCTTAATGTTATACTTCACGGATCTTTTATCACCTTTCAAGGCATCAAGAGGGGCTATTGGAGGCCATGCAGCAACAATGTCAACACCAGGGGCACTTATATCCGGCTACAACATCACAAAATGAGTCCACCAATTACTCTTATATATATATATAGAACTAGAGATATATGTGCAACTTTGAAGTTAGCTATGAACAATAAGTTAATTGTAAGTTGTAACCTTGAGTATGTTTGGTGAGAATGGATTAGGACCTCTGGATGAGAAGGATGCTATGTAAGGGGCCAAATGGTCTTTTTCTTGGTCACTCTTCAGTATAGTTGCCGTGGGATTACTGGGAGCAAGTACAAAGTATGTATGCATATGTATCATTTGTGAAAAGAAATTAAGAGAGCAAATACAATATCGGCCTAATATTTTAACATTGAGAATTCCATATATACCGGGTTGATTTCAAGTAGGAACGTATACGTGAACCACCATAATAAGAAATTATTGTTGTGGGGAGTGGAAATGAAACAGGATGATCTTTTGCATATGGGCCTGTTATTATGACACCAGCTGCCACAGACGAAAGTTCGTGGTCCTCCAAATAGTCATTACACAAAATGATTTTTCCCTTCACTGAAGCTCTGTTCAAAGAATCTTTACGGCAATTCCTGTGTGTTGATATCATAATTAGTACATTCTCTATTAGATTTAAT
The DNA here is from genome assembly GCA_003254925.1 of Chamaecrista fasciculata. Lineage (NCBI taxonomy): Eukaryota > Viridiplantae > Streptophyta > Magnoliopsida > Fabales > Fabaceae > Chamaecrista > Chamaecrista fasciculata. Next base: position 22,138 of record QANZ01026317.1, on the reverse strand, counting down.
AGATTTCACTTGATTCCCTTGATTAGTAAATCACGGATGATTGATCAAGTAGCAGAATTCAACCACATTCATCTTACATACCCACAATAAAATTTTATAATTTGGAATAGCAAACAGAGAAAAATTTCCTATTCCATTTCAATTCTCTAGAACTAAGTACCTGGAAATTGAGGAATTAAATCCGGCGTGGGTATTGGGTATATTGGAGAATAGATTGATGACGTGGCATTATTAGTTAGTTCAGCTGAGAGTTTGTTAGATAGTTATCAGATTCTGTTCATGAGTTAGTTATCGTCTGTCTATATAAGCATAGTGTATACTCTCATTTCAGTAATGGAAATATCTCTTTCTCTTTCATTTTCTCTGTTTGTATGTTTCATAATATGGTATCAGAGCAGTAAGACTCTCAAATGGAGAGCAATCCTTCTAGTTCTTCTACTTCCTCTGTTCCTCCTCCTCCTACTTCATCTTCTTCTTCTGCGAAAATCGATCCAAACTCGGGCATTGTTACGTTTACTCATCAATTTTCTGTGAAATTAGATGAGACGAATTTTCTTCTATGGCATTTGCAGATGGAGTCTGCTATAATTGGTTATCAACTGGATCGGTTTATTGAGCTGGATCCTGTTGTTCCAGTGCAGTTCTTGACTCCTGAGGATGAGCGAGCTGCGAAATTAAATCCTTCTTTCGTTGATTGGAAGCGTCAAGATCGGTTGTTAATGTCTTGGTTAGTTTCTTCGATGACTGAATCGGTGATATCTCAGGTAGTAGGGTCGAAATCTGCATCTGAGGTATGGAATCGTATTATTTCTCAGTTTGCTAGTCAGACTCGAGCTAAAGAAAATCAGTATAAAGCACAATTACAGAATATCAAGAAAGGATCGTTAACTATGACTGCTTATCTTGTTAAAATCAAATCCCTCGCTGATTCTCTTGCTGCTATTGGACAGCCTCTTTCGATTAATGATCATATGAATTCAATTTTCAATGGTTTGCCATCTGAATATGATGCTTTTGTATGTTCCATTCTTACTCGAGCTGAACCTTATAAGATCTCTGATGTTCAAGCTCTCTTATTAACACAAGAATCTAGGTTGCAAATGTCTAAGTCTACTGATATTGTGTCTGCCAATGTAGCTCATCTGTCTAATACAGCAGGTAGAGGTCAGAATTCAAATTTTAGAGGTCGTGGTGGTCAATTTAATGGAGGTAGAGGTAATCAGAATTTTGGAGGTCGTAATTCTTCTGTTAGAGGTCGTGGTGGTTTTCAAAACAAAAGAGGAAATTATGGAAATTATGGTCGTGGTAATGGCAGAGGCAATTCTTTTTATACAAGGCCTTCTGTTATGTGTCAAGTCTGTGGTAAAAATGGTCACATTGCATCACAATGCTGGTATAGGTTTGATAATAACTATTCTTTAGACATGCAAAGCTATGCTTCCTCTTCTTCTAATGTCTCGAATCCTAGACAGCAACCTCAAGCATTAATTGCAACTCCTGAATCAGTAGCTGATGCTTCTTGGTATGTAGACTCAGGAGCTTCGAATCATTTGACCTATGATGAAAGTAATTTGACTACTAGAGCTGATTACACGAATTATGACCAAGTTTATATAGGTGATGGCTTAGGTTTGCACATAACCACTTCTGGAAATTCGTTTTTCAATGCTTCTTTTTCTCCTTCTGTTCAGCTTTGTCTCAAGAATATTCTTGTTGTTCCTCATATTTCTAAAAACCTTCTTAGTGTTTCCAAATTTTCTCAAGATAATTCAGTGTATTTTTTGTTCTATGCTGATCATTTTCTTGTTAAACAGCAGGACACTCATATAACTCTTTTGAGAGGCATTGTTAAACATGGTCTTTATGCTCTTGAGGAAGTTCAAATTCTTCATATTGTCAGCACCAGTTCACTGCAATCTCGAGCTTCCTCTTCTGTTCAGACACATTTTTCTTCAGCAACACCTTTGAATTCTCTTGTTCATTCTGATTCAAAGTCTTTGTCAAATGTATACAATCTTTGGCACAATAGATTGGGTCATCCTTCTTCCAATATTGTAAAAAAGGTTTTGAAAGATTGTAATATCAGTTTTAATAATACAGACTCTAATTTTGTTTGCAAGTCTTGTTGTTTTGGTAAATTTCATAAAAGACCTTCACCAACTTCACAGACTGTCTATTCTTTTCCTCTTGAACTCATACACACTGATGTATGGGGTCCTTCACCAGTTCCTTCTAGCAGTGGTTTTCATTATTATGTGCATTTTACTGATGCTTATTCAAGATTTACTTGGTTATATTTGTTGAAAAGAAAATCAGATGTTATGCAAGCTTTTATCGATTTTAAGACACTTGTGGAGTTACAATTGGATTGTAAGATTAAAGCAGTTCAGTCTGATTGGGGGGGAGAATATAGGTCACTATCTTCTTACCTTACTACTCATGGTATAATACATAGAAGAAGCTGTCCTCACTTACATGAGCAGAATGGTTTGGCAGAGAGGAAACATGCTCATATTACTGAAGTAGGTCTTACTCTTTTAGCACAAGCTTCATTACCTAAGTGTTATTGGGATGAGGCATTTGCTACTGCAGTTCATCTAATCAATAGATTGCCAAGTTCTGTTCTTAATTTCAGTTCTCCTTTTGAAACCTTACATCATAAAAAGCCATTCTATAAGTCTTTTAGAACTTTTGGTTGTGCTTGCTTTCCCTTCACTAGGCCTTATAACAAAAATAAGCTTGAATTTAGATCTAAAGCTTGTGTGTTTTTGGGATATAGTCCTTTTCATCGTGGTTATAAGTGTTTGGATATCTCTACCAAGAGAATTTATATTGCTCGTGATGTTATTTTTGATGAGCAACAGTTTCCTTTTGCTGAAAAATTTCAACTGTCAAAACCAAGTTCTACAAATCAGTCTTTTTCTGCTAGTCCTCCAGTTCTTGTTAATTCTTTGACTACTCCTATACCTTGTCATAATTCTTTTTCTGTTTTAGAATCTTCTTTGGGTTCTTCTTCTTTCTCAGATTCCTCTTCTTCTTCCACTAATCATTTGTCTCCTCATAATACTTCTCAGCCATTATTACAAACACCAAATCATACTTCTGCTTTACATTCCTCACCTATTCAATTACAGAATGCTCAACCATTTCTGTCTACTCCTATAAATCCTTCAAATTCTAAAAATCAACTTCATTCTATGACTACTAGATCAAAGAATGGCATTTTTAAACCTAAGGTTTTTCTTACTCACACAATTCCCAGTACTGTGTCAGAAGCTTTAGCTGATCCCACTTGGCATTCTGCAATGAATGATGAATATCAAGCACTTCAGAGAAATAAAACATGGTCTTTGGTTGAGTTACCACAGGGTTGTAATGCTATAGGTTCAAAATGGATTTTTAAAGTAAAAGAAAAGTCTGATGGCAGTGTTGAGAGGTACAAGGCTCGACTTGTGGCTCAAGGGTTTCTTCAACGAGAGGGGTATGATTTTTCTGAGACTTTTAGTCCTGTAGTTAAACCAGCTACAGTAAGACTAATTTTGTCTCTTTCTCTTGCTTATGCTTGGCCAATACATCAGATAGATGTTAATAATGCTTTTTTAAATGGATATTTGACTGAAGATGTGTATATGAAGCAGCCTCAGGGTTTTGAAGTTGGTAATCCTAAACTGGTCTGTAAATTGCATAAGTCCTTGTATGGACTAAAACAAGCACCACGTGCTTGGTTTTCCAGATTATCTCAGGCTTTGCTTTCTTTTGGTTTTCAGTCTAGTAGGTGTGATCATTCGTTGTTCATAAAAAGGTATAATGGCAAGGTGTTATATGTTCTAGTATATGTGGATGACATTTTAATTACTGGAACCAGTGTCACAGATGTTCAACACTTAATTTCTCAGCTGAATTCTGTTTTTTCCTTAAAAGATTTAGGGAAACTTGACTATTTTCTTGGCATTAAAGTTACTACACAACCAGATGGTTCTTATGTTTTGTCTCAAGAAAAGTATGTTGAAGATCTTTTGGCCAAGGCAGGAATGATTGATGCTACTTGTTCCCCAATTCCTATGGTTAAAGGAATTAAGTTGAGTAAAGACTCAGGTCCTTTGTTCTCTGATCCTCATTTTTACAGAAGCATTGTTGGTGGTCTTCAATATCTTACGATAACAAGGCCTGATATCTGTTATGCTGTCAATAGAGTGTGTCAGTTTATGCAGGCTCCAACTCAACAGCATTGGCAAGCTGTCAAGAAGTTACTTCGCTACATTAGAGGAACTTCTTCTCATGGATTAGTTTTTACAAAACCAACTAGTTTTTCCATCACTGCCTATTGTGATTCAGATTGGGGTTCTGATATTGATGACAGGAGAAGTACAACAGGTTTTTGCATCTTTTTAGGAGATAATTTGGTCAGCTGGTCTTCTAAGAAGCAGACTGTGGTTTCTAGAAGTAGCACTGAGGCAGAATATCGTGGGCTTGCTGCTGTTGTTAGTGAAATTTCTTGGCTCAAGTCTCTTTTAAGTGAGCTCAATGTATCTTTATCTCAAGTTCCTACAGTTCTATGTGATAACTTGAGTGCTGTGCATATGACTAGGAATCCTATTCTTCATGCTCGTACCAAGCATATAGAACTTGACATTCATTATGTTCGTGAGAAGACTATTTCTGGTGAAATTGAAGTTCATCATATCAATTCAGAAGAGCAGGTTGCAGATGGTTTTACTAAAGCCTTATCAAAACATGTGTTTGCTGACTTCAGGGACAAACTGATGGTTTTGTCTTCAAACACCATCAGTTTGAGGGGGAATATTGGAGAATAGATTGATGACGTGGCATTATTAGTTAGTTCAGCTGAGAGTTTGTTAGATAGTTATCAGATTCTGTTCATGAGTTAGTTATCGTCTGTCTATATAAGCATAGTGTATACTCTCATTTCAGTAATGGAAATATCTCTTTCTCTTTCATTTTCTCTGTTTGTATGTTTCATAATAGGGTATATCTGCAGCATCAACCAGTGGATAAAACTGATTGTGGTTGTCAAAGGTATTTACTGAAGATCCCTGCACGCATATATCAAAATGATGAATAAAAGAGGATGAGAACGTGTTAAACATTGAGTATTGAGTAACGAATAATGATTACCTGAAAAGTGAGACCATTGCCTAACTTGAGAGAGGTAGAGAACTTTCGGTCAATGGAAGTTGCAGCAACAGAAAGTAGCCATGGAGGCAAGGTAGAGATAGTATAAAAGCCAGGACCATCGTTGCCTGCAGAATTCGAAGTCAAAATGCCTTTCTTTAAGGCATGAAAAGCTCCTATTGCGTTACAATCTTCGAAATAGGGTTTAGGGTTTTGAAATCCGATTGAGAGCGAAATAAGATCGACGCCATCAGAAATTGCTTCATCAAAAGCAGCGAGCACGTCGATACTATCAATGCTATGGTGAGGATCGCCCCAACTCACTTTGTAGGCAGCGATTCTAGCCGATGGAACGCCACCTCGCGCCGTCCCCGAACCAAACCCTAAAAAGCTCGCCGACGGAACCAAGTTTCCGGCGGCCGTTGATGCAGTGTGGGTCCCATGCCCATTTGAGTCAATTGGACTTATTATATCACTTGCCACATGCTTTCCTTTTATGCGCAAGTATTTTGCTCCTATTATTTTGCTGCATACAATGTAATGATCAATTATAAAATGCAAAATATATTGTCAAAAACTCCTTTTTGGTACTCAAATTTTATATCAACGGGTCAATTATGTTCCCATTCTTCTTTTGGGGTCGAGTTCATTCCCACGTTTCACAAATATTAACAATAAATTCTACGTAGATAACAATATATAATATAAAATTGATAGAAAAAGAAACTCAAATATCAAGTCAGATTGAAAAATATAATAAAATTTGTCGTTAATTTATTGAAAGAAGTTGGTCTAAAAACAAAACTGATCAAAATGTGAAACATTAGAGACAAAATTGACTGCATAAAAAGAATAGAGACGAAATTTGCAATTAATGTAAAGTTTCGGACCAAAGGGTGCTTTTGCCAAATATATATATATTGCATATTCATGAACAGATAGATATATATATATACTTATTGCAGGTGAAGTTGTGACAAGACCCTTTCCATCTAGTGGGTGGAGTACCAAATCCTTTACCACTGAAACTTTCAGATTCTGGCCAAATTCCTGAATCAATGACCCCAATGACAATGTCTCTCTCCAAACGTGTCGTTTGGACTTGTTTGGGGAAGCCTATGAAATCCCACGACCTTGTTGTATGCAATTTCATCTTGGTGTTTGGGAAAACTGTCACTACATCATCCATTCCTAATGAAATATGTTTATAACTACAGTTAAAAAGTGTTTCAATTCTGATATATTCTGTGTACACTATATATAAAGAGAAATTGTGACTTTTACCTTCACTACAAGAAAATCATTTANTACGTGGCGCTTAACTGAATGTGTCACTAAAGTTCGTCTCGACGCCTCGTTCTATGGCGCTTTGGCAGGCGCCACTAAACCAATTTTGTGGCACCTAAAGCGCCACTAAAACACCTTTTTAGGCGCCACAAAAAGGCAGTTTTTTTGTAGTGCTTCCATTATTTTGGCTTCGTCCTCTGTTAAATCAACCACAAATCCATTGAAGCTCTTCCAATAGCTGTGTAGTATGGCTTCTGGAGCAAAATCACTGCACCATACATATGAACAGAGTTGATATTTACTCTTAATTTTCAGCTGACATTGATTTATCAGAGTTGATAATTATTTTCATAGGGTAATATATGTACAATCTGTCCAACCTGCCAAGGACGTTTTGAGCCATGGTCGTATGACGTGAAGGTAATGAAGCAGGGTTAATGCCTTGAGGATGATCACCCATGTACACAATGTATGTCTGCATAATCCACAACATATATATATATATATATGATATAAGCTGACAGAGTTAAAGAAAGGTGTAACTTCAATAATAGATTCAATATTTATTTGGTAAATAGATCGATTTGTATGCATTGACAAATATATTATATAAAGATTTGCCTTTCGATCAACACGCTTGGAATAAGTGTGAGTAATCAGAAGAGAGATGAGAGTGATGATGAGAAGTAGGGTGGGGAGCAAAGATCTGGCCATGTTTGGCATTGAGGAATGATCTGAAGAATTTCAAGGCCACTTAGATTCATAATCAGAGAAAGATATGAATTTCACATCTTGTAAATCAGAAAGAAAAGAAATGTTATATATATATGATACTTGAGTTGTCTAATTTTTTATTTCTTAATGCATGAGGGAAACTTTTGAATGTAGTCTCATTGTCTGAAATAAATTATGTGTTGCCCCTCCTATCTCCACTCTTTTTCCTGTGCCCCTCCACTAAAATCACTAATCTTTGTGTTTCAATAAGAGCATAATCTTCTCATCCTAGCTAAGCACTGCTGCATTCAGTGGATAAAGATATTTATGTGAACTATCTAACTTATTTCTTGCATATATCACTAATTGTACATAGTTAGCATCAAATTCTAATAGATATGAAGCACTTTGAACTTTTGTTCAATAGTCTTGAAAAAATTAATTAGTCAAAGAGAGAATCATAATAAAAAGTTGTTGCATCTTACATTGTATGCGGTATGCCTAATATTCTTATAATTTAATTTATAGGAATTAATATTTGTGAAATATGAGGTAGGCTTCTTGATCCTTAATTTGAGTCGTTTCTTTTGGCATTTAATCAATAGAGGTGAGCACCACATAAATATAGAGAAATGAAGATAGAAAGAGAACGATTTGCTAAGGTATAAGGAGGACTTATGGTTACGTTGGTTGGAATTACTGAATTAGTAATGGATGGCAATTCAGATCAATAAGTAAGATATTTATTTTAATTCGTCCCTATCAAATTTATCCAGATAAAATATTCTATATTTGTTGGATGTGAAATATATAGGATAGGATATAAGTATTAAAATATTATATATTGAGTAGATTAAATATTATCTTAAATAATTTGTATGTGTGAATAAATAATTAAGGNAAGACTTTGCTATATGTAGAGGAATATATAAGACAATTGGACACTTTAGTTTTTAATAATTGCATCTGTCTTTTTTATATTTTAATAAATTTTATTGTATAATCTCAATATAAAAAATATAGATTCAATGACTTAAAACTAATATACCTACTTCCTTTCTCTAAATTAAGAGGTCCGTGTGGTTGATGAATTACGTTTTAAAAGAGAGGATCCATATTTAATTTCTAAAGTTGATATTGTTGGGAGAGTTTAACACTGTTTTGTCTTTATAATCTGAATGAGATTAGTCTTCGCTTAGACAAATAGACAAGAAAAACCATGTTAATCAAAAGTAAAAAAAAAATTAAGAGGCCCCAACACCAAGGGATATAACATTGGAGAAGAGACAAACACAAAACACACGCATCACTCAACTGCCAAAAACAAAAAGGACAAGAAAAGGATAGAAGAAAGAAGGATCAAAAGGTGAGTTTGAGCCATGAAGGAAGAGGAAATTACTAGACAAACAACAGGGCCAAAATCTTATTTTGGTCCCTTAGTTATGTTTAGTGTTTAAAATTGGTCTCTCAGTTATTTTTTGTTCCATATTGGTCCCCCATTTATGCAAAACTTGACAAAATTGGTTCCTCTAACAGTTTCTATCCATTTTTCTGTTAAAAAAAAAAAACAAAACTGATTTTTAACTCCTGAAAGTTTAATTTTTTGCATCAAGGATTTTTTTTTTAGAACCAAAATGTGAGAAAGAAAAAATATCTTAGGAGTTTTAATTTATTTTACACAAAAATCTCTCTCTCACATGTCACATCTCACAATGTTCCGCCGCCGCTTAACCTCACCAAAGACAACATCCGACAGGTTTTGGCCAACACTCGAGGTGAGCTCGGTCAGATCTTCGACACTTCTGTTGGTATGACAAGTAATTAATTTGTTATTACTTCTGGTTACAGATTTGAGACATACCATTATATATACACTCATAAACATATTAAGAAATTGGGTGGGTGAATTCATTCAGGTAAGGCAGAACTGGCTGAATTGGACGGAGCTTTCGTGAAGATTAGCCTCAAGGGACGAAATAACATCTTTATCATCCTAGAAATTTCACAATCAGTGCAAAATGAAGAAAGAGATTGTGGAATAATTAATAAGGAAGAGAATGGGAGAACAACACGGGTCTGTTTCAACCCACCCAATTTCTTAATATGTTTATGTGTGTGTATATATAATGGTATGTCGAGAGAGTGAGAGATTTTTGTGTGAAATAAATTAAAACTTCCATGATATTTTTTTTCTTACATTTTGGTTCTATTATAAAGAAAAAGGTCCTTGATGAAAAAAAATTTAAACTTTTAGAAGTTAAAAATAAGTTGTCTTTTTTTTAACAGAAAAATGAATGGAGAGAGAAAGATTTTTGTGTGAAATAAACTAAAACTTCCAAGATATTTTTTCTTTCTTACATTTTGGTTCTATTATAAAGAAAAAGGTCCTTGATGAAAAAAAATTTAAATTTTTAGGAGTTAAAAATCAATTTTGTCTTTTTTTTAATAAAAAATGAATGAAGAGAGAGAGAGAGAGATTTTTGTGTGAAATAAACTAAAACTTTCAAGATATTTTTTCTTTATTACATTTTGGTTCTATTATAAAGAAAAAGGTCATTGATGAAAAAAATTTAAACTTTTAGGAGTTAAAAATCAGTTTTGTCTTTTTTTTTTAACAGAAAAATGAATGGCAACTGTTAGAGGGAAACTTTGCCAAGTTTTGCATAACTGGGGATCAATTTAGAACACTGAGCATAACTGGGAGACCAAAATAGAACTTTGGCTAAACAATAATAAAGTTCAATCAACGTGTTACACAACTTATACTCTCAATTTATTGTGAATTCAATTCCTACCAGGTATCGAGTATGCTTTTACAACCAAAACAATACTTTTAAGGAAGTATATGAATGAAAAATATATTTGATATTATTAAAAGAATCATTTAAAAATTTTCTAAATTTAAGTTCCAGTATAAAAATTTGACTATTTATCACTATATTAAAAAATATAGATTAATTTTGATACTCGCTTGCGTTTAAATTCATGTTTGAAAATTATAATACCCTACCTTATACTTTTTTTTTGGCCTGAATACCCTACCTTATACCTACTGATATCCCTGACAAATTTTAGCAAACAATGGGTTGGCACGGCATTCAGCAGCTTGTCTTTCACCAAATTTAAGAGTTCAAATATTTTGATAAAAGTCCTATCATTTTGCTCACAAATTCACAATTTGGATAAGATTGAGCTTGTGAATTATAACTAAAGTAATGATAAGAATTTTTTACTAAGCAAGTAAATGCACGAACAAATGCAATAATTTGTTCACATAGTTTTTTTTTTATGAGTACAAATAGAAAGTTAAAGGGTAACAGCAAAATCTAAACCTAGCATAACCAACACATGCGGGGGCCTTAGAGGCAAAATGATGATAAAAGTCCTTGTGAGTAAGATCATGCCGCTTGATGATAAATCCATAAGTGAAGATCGTTTGCAAATCCATTAAGATAGATTGGAGAAGAGAACGAGCACCAGCGGGGTTAGTCAAAGGCTGGAGGAAACCTGGTCGGTTTGCAGCAATCGTAACCTGTGAAACAGAGGACGAGAGGTGTGCCAAAGCAATATCCCTAATTACCGAGAAGGCAAAAACATGACGATCCAGGTTACTAGTATTAGACTTCTTCTCCAGAAAGATGAGACGACCCTGCACAAAGACAAGAGAGTAAACAGATAGTGCCCTTCTATGCTTATGGATTAACAAGAGAATTGTTGGGCCTGGATCAGAAAGTCTATTATACGTGGGCCAAATATGCTTAGGGAGAGAGCGACGGGAGAGCTTGGACGCTCCGTAATAATCTTGCGATGCTTTATTGAACGCCAGGTCGAAAGCCCTAACACTGTGGACAACCGAAAGCGGGTCGGGTTTGATACCTTCATGATTGCACTTATTCCTAGTCATCCAAATGGAATACAGGGTGAAAAAGGCCAACACAATCCATGATGAATTATCATTGAGCGAGTTGAATGAGAGATCCACTAGGAAGCGCAACCACCGCCTGATAGAACCGGACTGGATCATACCACCTAGAGCCTGAGGTAAAGCACCAAATCAGACAGCACGGGAAAAGCAGCATTCAATGAAAAGATGATCAATATCTTCAAGGTGATGATTACAGAAAATACAACCACCCTGAATCTGGAGATGGTGAGTCTGGAGAGTATGGATTGTAGGAAGGGCATCATGATAAAGTTTCCAAATGAAGACCAACACCTTAGCAGGAGCTTTGATTTTCCAAAAGATATCCCATCAGAAACCTGAGATCCAATTAGATGTCAAGGCTGCTTGATCAGAGAGCAGCAGGGAATAGCCAGAAGCTACTGAATAAACCCCATTCGGGGATAGCAACCAGAAGAGCTTATCCGAGGCCCCACATAGTTATATCACATTGACATCATTTCACGCACAAATGTTAGTGGAGGCAAACAAAGATAGCAATGCAAAAACAACATTAGTAGTCCCTCAAACAATAGCCAACTAGGCGTGCCCTACTTGCTTCAACTCACCAATGAATTATATTGTGGTGCACTTTGTCTCATAATATACTATGTTGACTATGTTGAGGAACCATTGTACGGACAAGACAAGGGTGCCCACCAGAGATTCAATTAAGTATTAGTATATACATATTGATGGATATTTTAAAATCATTCACAAATTTAATACAACGTGTATGACTAACTTATTAACTTGTTTAATCTTCAAATTGCCTTAAATCACTTACTCCATGTATCCCACATGGTCTCGTTCAGACACTATTACAACATACCATAACATATAGAAAGATATATGTAACTTTTTTGCCAAGTAAATACTTAAACAAAATTCAGGCCAACATGAAAAATACTAAAACAAACTTGCTTTATTGAGATTATAATTCCTTACACTTAGGTCGGAGAAATATTACTTGAAATTACAAGTTATCACTTGCCACCATGCTTGGCTTTTGCTTATTATTCCCCGGGATTGTATGCAATGCGAGTACTATACACCACAATAGGACTCCTTACTTGCACTTTACCATTATCCCAAATCAGAGAGGCAGAGAGTATTTCCACATCCAGTTTTCCTTCAATTGTGACTGAGAATGTCTTCTTCTCCCCCAAAGATGTAAATGACAGAACTTTGGGAACTACTTGAATATTCAACACAGATGGGGCAACCACTTTAGCTTTATATTTGGAGTTGGGTGATCCAACATTGGTCACAGTCCTATCAAATTGTTGAATAAAATATGAATCAGGGAACGTGTAATAAGCAAAGGATGGAAGATTGAGGTCAAGATCTTTTCCATTGGTTTGAGTGCAAGTGCTATTGTCTCCAGTAATAGTTCGAAGCTTCTTCTTGCTGTAACCATGGCCACACAAGAATCTTACATAATCATTTGCACTGGCATCGTAGACTAACCCAGGATTCACTGCCTTCATTGGATTAATTTGTCCAGCACCATATGCAAACTCGGCTTCAGGATTCAGTGCCGGACTCAAGGGAACAGCTGCAAATTATAATATATATATATATATATTACATGGTCTATATCAATTAGAGTATTTAAGTGATGTTATGTTATTATAAAGATAAACCTAATTGTAAGCCATATTAATAAAGTGTTTGATTTAGTTGAGTGATTATTGACTATTTAGTACCAGTGGTCATAAGCGCGGACTTGATTGCAGAAGGAGACCAATTAGGATGAAATGATTTGACATAAGCAGCAGCTCCAGTAGCATGAGGACAAGCCATTGAAGTTCCAGAAATGATGTTATATTTTACAGATCTTTTGTCACCTATTATTTCTGCAACAGGGGCTATTGGAGGCCATGCGGCTACAATGTCAACACCAGGGGCACTAATATCCGGCTATAACATATATATATATATAGTATATACAACATCACAAAATGATTAATTCCACAAATTACTCATATATGTGCAACTTTAAAGTTAGCTATAAACAAGAAGTATTAAGTTGTAACCTTGAGTATGTGTGGAGAAAATGGATTAGGGCCTCTGGATGAGAAGGATGCTACGTAAGGAGCCAAATTGTCTTTTTCTTCATAACTCCTCAGTATAGAGGCCGTGGGATTACTGGTATCCAGTACATAGTAATTAAGTTTGTATATAATATGATAATAAAATGATAAGACATAATAATATTAATAATTTCATACCGGGTTGAATTCAAGTAGGAGCGTATAAGCAAACCATCAAAATAAGAAATCATCGTCGTTGGGAGGGCATACGTAGATGGATGATCATTTTCATATGGACCTGTTACTATGACACCAGCTGCCACAAACGAAAGCTCGTCTTCCTCCAAACTTGCTTCACATAGAATGATTTTTCCCTTCAACAAAGCTCTGTCCAAAGAGTCTTTGACGCAATTCCTGTGTGTTCATATCATAATATTATTAGATCGAAATAAGCAAATAGATTTTACTTTATTTCTTTATCACTATGAATCACAGGATTGATGATGCAGCGGAATTTAACCACATGCATTCTTACCCACAAAAATCCAATAACAACAAACAAATTAAACATTTATAATTTGAAATAGAAAACAGAACAATGTAATTTACTAAATCTACAAACTCCTATTCTTTATTAATTCCCGTACCTGGAAACTGAGGAATTAAATCCATCACGTGTATTGGGTATATCTGCAGCATCAACCAATGGATAAAATCGATTGCGGTTGTCAAAGGTATTTATTGAAGATCCCTGCACGCATACATCAAAATGATGAATCAAAATTAATAAAAGATTGATTTAAGCAATAAGCTACTTAGCATGGCTTGTGAATACAATTAATCTTATTGGTAGTGTCGAATTGGAGGTCAAAACCCTGATACTAGATGGATAACCAACAAAAAATGTTAAATTACACTTTGGTACTTAGGGTATGAACCGGATCCACTTTGGTACCCGGTTTTTTTCAAAAATAACATTTTGGTATTCTGTTCTATTCGCTACTAGCACTTTGATACCTAAAATTTTTTTTCGTTAGACGAAGAAAAGAGCGTTCAGGTCATGTGCATGATAAAAAACACGAAATCTATCATCCTAACCTCATTTCACAATTAAGCCTCTAAAAACATGATTCAGTATGTACTTGAAGGCAGAAAATTTTATGTTTTTCTAGATTGAATCATGAAATTTGAGTTTACTAGAGTGAATTTGGTATTTTTTACCATGCAGATTGCTTTTTTTGGTCAAGAGTAACAGAAAAATAGTGTTCGTCATCGGGTAAAGTGCTAACAACGAATAGAAAAAAGCACTAAAATGTCACTGGCGAAAAAACATGGTACTAAAATGAAAGCAATTCATACCTAACCCAAATGTAATTTACCAAAAAAAATGATGAATGAAAGAGGATGACAATGAATAATGATTACCTGAATAATGTGACCATTGCCTAACTTGAGATTGGTAAAGAACTTTCGGTCAATGGAGGTTGCAGCAACAGAGAGCAACCATGGCGCCAGGGTAGAGATACTATAAAATCCATTAGCACCTTCGTTGCCGGCAGAATTAGAAGTTAAAATGCCTCTTTTCAAGGCATGAAAAGCTCCAATTGTGTTAGAATCATGGAAATAAGGGAGAGGTCTTGAAGATCCAATCGAGAGGGAAATAACATCGACGCCATCAGAAATTGCTTCATCGAAAGCAGCAAGCACATCGTAATCATCAATACTGTTGCCAGGCTCATCCCAGGCCACTTTGTAAACAGCGATTCTCGCCGATGGAACGCCACCGCGAGCCGTGCCGGAACCAAGACCTAAAAGGCTCGCCGATGGAACCAAGTTTCCGGCAGCCGTCGATGCCGTGTGGGTCCCATGACCCTCTGAGTCTCTTGGACTTATTAGGTCACTCTTCACATGCTTTCCTTTTAGCCGGAAATATTTTGCTCCTATTATTTTGCTGCATACATGTATAATCCATTATTAAATGCAAAACATATATATTTGAAAAAACTTCTTATTTGGTCCCTTAATTTTTACCAAGTCAACGATTTAGTCCTTAAGAAATGGAAATAGATGACTCTTCCTTGATTTTTCACAACTGTCAATTTTTTTTTAGTTGCCTGCTTGGTACTCGAGGCCACTCCTCGACTAATCTGGACTCGACCCGAGTCGCGCACCTGGCTATGGTGGGTGAGTCTCCCAACAAAAATAACTGCATTCATAAGGACTCGAACACGGGACCTTGCTTAAGCGGTACCAAGTCGTTTACCACTTGAACCAACCACTTGTTGGTCACAACACAACTGTCAGTTATTTAGTCCCTCAAACATAATATGTTAGCTTATATTATGTTATGAGTGTTAATAAAATCAAACCTAAACATAAATTGAATAACTATTTTTTCTGCTAGTTTCGGTCTTTAAAGAATAGTGAGACTAAAATTGAGATTTATTGTAATGATTCTTCTCATATGCAACTCATATTTGGAGGAAGAAGAGAAAACAAAAGATGAATTTTAGTTCTGACATTGTGTTTGAACCCTATTTGTCATGACTAGCTACAAAAATTAGGGAAAGAGGCAGAAACTGAAAATGAAAATGAGACTCATTATAGCCATTTTTTTTACTCTTTGTACATTTGACATTAATATGTAAGATTTAATAATAACACATATAGTTTTAATGTCATCAATTTAAGTAACAAAAAAAAAGACTTAAGTGACTAATAGTTGACGTTTGTAATTGTTTACTGACCAAATCATTCGAAATGTGAAAATTAAGAGATCATAGTAATGATGATGAATAATAGAGATAGATGAATAATATGTATACTTATTGCAGGTGAAGTTGTGACAAGACCCTTTCCATCTGGTGGGTGGAGGACCAAATCCTTTACCACTGAAACTTTCAGATTCAGGCCAAATTCCTGAATCAATCACACCCACGATTACGTCACTCTCCAAACGTGTTGTTTGGACTTGCTTAGGGAAGCCTATGAAATCCCACGACCTTGTTGTTTGGAGTTCCTTCTTGCTATTTGGGAAAACCGACACTACATCATCCATTCCTAATAAAATACATTTTCAATTAACAAACAGTTTAAACTTTTTGAATTCTGATATATTCTGTAAACTACAAAAATATATTATATAAATAGAAAGTGTGATACACCTTCCATTGTTTTGGCTTCTTCCTCTGTTAAATCAACCACAAATCCGTTGAAGTTCTTCCAATAGCTGTGCAGTATAGCTCCTGGTGCAAAATCACTGTACCGCACATTTGCAAACTCAGTTTTATGGTCATGTGCTGAAATCACTGTATGTATGCTATATTGCTATCTAATTTAATTTCCAGTTCTCAAATATTATATATTTATATAGACAATTTGTCCAACCTGCCAAGGACGTTTTGAGCCATGGTCTTATGGCGTGAAGGTAATGAAGCAGGGTCAATGCCTTGAGGATGATCACCCATGTACACGATGTAGGTCTGCATGATTCACAACATCATATATAAGATGGCAGAGTTAAGGAAAAAAAAAAGGTGTAACTTTGATATTTCTTTTTTTTGGCAAAGATAGATTGACTTGTTGCATCCATAAATAAATATATATTATATAAAAACTTGCCTTTCGATCAACACGCTTAGAATACGTATGAGTAATGAGAATGGAGATGAGAGTGATGAGAACTATGGTGGGGAGCGAAGAAGAGGCCATGTTTGGCATTGAGGAATGATCTGAAGACTAATTTCAGGTCGCTGCTAAATAAATATAACCAGCGAAAGTTGGGAACAGTCAGTGCGCCACTTTCACAATTACTTAATCATTGCTTTATTAATATGAAATTCATTCTAATTCAAAGTCCACAATATTAGATTATTGGTCAAAGTGATTTTTATTACAACAAAACTTATATCAAGTTCCCTATATCCTTGCTACCAAGTGCTCTCATCAACATTTGACACGTGGCAAAAATTTTATATATGACCAATCATGATAGAGAGAGAATATTAAACACCACTTTTTGCATGACCAATCATTAAAGAGAGAGAATGTAATCAAGATTTGTGATTGGTGGAACTTGATAGCAAGCATATAAAGAACTTGATATAAGTTTTTTCCTTTTTATTATTGTGATAAGTCATAATCTAGCTCTTTATCTTTTTTATTGCAATTTTTATGCTTTATCTTTTTTAAAAGTTTCACTCATTTAGTCTCAACACTTTAATGTAGTTATATATCTCTCCTTTTAAGTTCGAATACGACGTACTTTTGAAAAGTCTTTTCTTTGTGCAATTGAGATCGTTAACAAACAACATCAAATTAGACTCTAAAAGTTGGTTGCTCATTTCTCAATCAAATGGGCGAAATTGGTCATATTTTTCTCTTGTTTCAAGTTAAATTGTGACGAGTTCAGAGCTACATGTTACTTTTGATGAGTCATTTTTTCTATTTAGTTGGGACCGCCAACAAATGAAGTCAAATCAAGCTCGAAAATGGTTCTAAAACTAAAAAGTGAAAAACCATTTTCAAGTTCGAGTTAACCTCATTTGTTGACAGAACATCAAAAGGACTAATCAACATTATCCCTAACTTCAAACTCATTGCAATCAGATTTAAAACAAAAGATATATGACCAATTTTTCTCATTAGACTATCAAAATAAACATCTCATTTTCATAGTCCAATTTGACCTTGTTTTTTTATAGTCCAACTAGACAAAGAAATGACTTATCAAAAGCAACATGTCGTTCAGTTTTTGTCGCATTCAAATTTAAAATAAGAGAAATATGGCCACATTATATTCAATTGTTGAGGCCAATGAATGAAACTTTTGAAAAACATAAAAGATCAAAATTACAACAAAAAAGAAACATAAAGGATTGGATTGCCACCTACCCCAAAAATAAGGGATCAAAATTATACTTTGACAAGGTTATTTGACAAATTACCCATTTTTGTTCATATATGAATTCATATCTTGTGAGCAAGAAAAGAAATAGATTGAATGTTTAAATTGGTCTTAAATATATATATATATATGCCTCTAAGTTCATTTTGATCTTTTAATATTTGAGAAGTTTAGTATTAATCTTAAATGTTTCTATTTCATTTCATTTTGGTCTCAAATTATTAAATATGGTCAACTGATCATATATATTTCGTTTTAAATTCGAATATATATAACGATTCTAAAACTATATGTTTCTTTTGACAAGTATTTTCTCTATCCAAGTGGAATCATCAGCAAATGGGATCAAATTAAATCTTGAAAGTTGACTGCAAACTTTACGGACAAAAAATTTGTCCTATCTTTTGTATTTCAAATATGAATGTCTCGTATTTGGAGTTATGTGTTACTTTTTAACCAAGTTTTTTATCCAATTAAGAAAGTAAATAAAATCAAATCAACTAATATAAAAAATAAGTTTGGGAATGGAAAGTAAAATATTTATACATTTACTTTGTCCATATTTGTTCATGAGCAAATTATGTGTTGCCTCTCCTATCTCCACTACTTTTTCTTGTGGCCCTCCACACTAAAATCAATGTCCTTTGAGTTTGAACAAGAGGATCTTATCATCCTATCTGGGTACTCCAATCACTGGAAGATATTTATGAACGGTGCAACTTTCTTCTACTGTTCTACATATATATAATTAGGTCTGTATTAATATTTTAATAATAATATTTTGAATTTTTATTCAATAATCTTGAGAAAGTTATTCTTAATTAGTAGAGGATAACAAATTAAGTATATAGTTTCCGTAAAGATGTTTGGATAATATAATGAATATGATTAATTGGTTATTCATGATGTTGTGTAAATAGTTAATCATCATGCGCAGATTCATCCATCTCGGAGGTGGTTCTCATGTCATCATGATGTCAAATGAGCGGGTTGTGTTCGGCAGCCTAAAAACATACTCTGCTTTATTTTTCATTAATCATTATCATGTTTTCTGACTTAAATTAACTAGTCTATGGAGGGTATTTTTATATTCTTTTTTACACTTTTAAAAGTTTCACAAATATATTACTTTATTAGTTTACATGTATTATTATTATTACTTNATTCTTATTGATTGAGCCTTTAGATACACTCTCATAAATAATTTTATCTTTATTGACACCTTGATTTAACTAGAACTAATTACATTTTACTTAAATTGTAAAATTGATTAATATAATGAACATGATGATAACAAATATTCTTATAATTTTATTTGAATAATAATATATATGAAATATTAAAAAATAAAATTTCTAAAATTACTTCAATTCTAATCCATAAGTCTAATCCTTTCTTTTGGCATTTTATTGAGACATGAAAAAACAATTAGAAAGAAACGGATTCTCCTTTTTCCAAAGACACCGTCATGGATATGACATTGGAGAAGTGACAAAAGCCATCACAAAACACAGGATGATCCTCAATGACCAAAAACGAGATCAAAAGAAGGATCAAGAAGAATAAGGTGAGCATAAGGAAAGAGAAAATTAGGGGTTAGGTTTTTTTTAGTCGGAAACATAATTCATTTAAAAGTAAGGGAAAGCTAAGTATAATATAAACAAAAACAAAGCAAAATAAGTAACATCACTATACAGGATATCAACTAACGAAGGTGAGGGGTTTGCAACTCATCCAAAAGGACTTATCCTCGTGTAAGACAAATTGGCAAGACAATCAGCTGTCAAATTAACAGATCTAGGAATCCAACTAAAGCTACAACCAACAGACTCAAAGCAACAATAATTATTTGATAAAACGCTGCCTTGGAAGCCGCCATGGAAACAAACAAGACATGACGTCATGGACATACCTGACCCAGAATAAAACTCCACCAAGCACCCAAAAACCAGAATCAAACTAGGAAGCCATCGTGGAAGCCAAATCAGAAGCCTTCGTTGAATGTGTAGTCCGTAGTCGCCGTCACTAGAAAAAGTCAAACCAGATCGACGTCGTGGGATCCTTGATCCAAAACGTTGCCGTTACAAAACCCTTGAAATAAAATAACACTCTCATAAAGAGAGAGAGGAACCTTCACGAAGGAGGGATTTTCAACTTTAGATAAACAAAGGAAGGTCACCGTCACTAAGACAACGGCAACTCAAGGGAGCTTCGCACTGAAGAAAGAGAGCAAAGGAAAGAGACGGCTATCACATCACAATTATTAATACTATTGGGAGCTAGTTAGTAAAGCTAAAATTGTGAGTTTTATTGTTAGGTTTTGTTGATAGACAATGTATAAATACTTTTATAAACACTAATAAAGCTTAAAGACATGTATCCTAGCTTGGGTAAACCTCAAAATTTACTTTATCTAAATTTTCTTTTGTACATTGTCTAAACTTACTTTTATATAAGAAAAACTGAAAGAGAAAAAATAAGTTAAATCAGCATGTTATGCTATCGCAATAGCGTGTTATGCTATCGCAATATATATATATATATAACTAGAGGGTTTTGGGGTGCCCATTACTTTATCTATAATAATGACTAATGAATATATCATTTAATCTTTGTAAGAAATAAATTTCACTTAAAAAATTGTGTTATCAACTTAATAATTTTTCAAAAATCAAACTGTTTATTGACTCTAAATAAATATTACAAACAGTTATGATATATGAATTTTTCAATCATCCATCTTTGGAATTTAACTTTACTTCTTCTTTTTGTAACAGATTTTTTTTTTACCACTTTTAAATAATCTTTTTAGAACCAGTGTTGTCAGAACCGGACCGGACTGAACGGTCCGACCGGTTCAACCGCCAACCGAATACAAGAGCGAGTGGGTTCAACCAAAATAACCGAACTAGCATTTGGACCTGATTGGACCAGAAATAACCGGCCGAAAACCGGCGAACCGGGTCCAACCGCCCAAAAAACCGGTAGTTCAACCAAATTTTTTTTAAAAAATTTTTTAAAAATAAAAAAAAATTGATTAAAAATTATAAGAAAGTAAAATAGAGGTCCTCATTCATCTTTTATCCTTCTTTTTCATTTGTTCTTTTAATATTTAGAATAAAATAAATTACTAATTATATTAAAAATAATTATTTATATCATTATAGAGGATTTATATTTAATGTATTAAAATAATTATTTATTGCATCATCCAATCCGACCGATTCGACCAATCAAACCGTGAACCGAACACTAGTCCGAGTCTTTGTCCAGTTCGATTTTGACAACACTGTTTAGAACCTTGATTAATTATCTCATTTAACCATTTGGAAAGTTAATTATCATACATTTGGTTCAGATACTTCAAAAAAAATTCTGTTAAAGTAGAGGCACAAAGTTCGGCCAAAAAAAATAGTAAAGGCACAAAAGAATGTAATAATGGGTCCACCCACAAATGTGAGTGGAGGCAAATAAAGAAAGCAAAAGAATATTGATTAGTACTAAAAAAGTGTCTTTAAGTGCTATAAGCTGTCTTTAAATACCTTTTATGCTCTATAGTCTATACTTCTTCATTACCTTATAGTGTATACTATATAGGTAGTTTCAACTTCCCTACGAACCCAACTTTACCTAAAAACTGTTATATAAAGTAGAAACATACTTCATCATGTTACGTACAATTCTTAAAAAATAATTGAATTTTGATGTGAATGTAAGTCCATACATACAGAAAACAACAAAATCATGATCATTTGTATTTTGTTCGGACTCGCCATATTATTGGGTGTTGGATATATGGACCTTTCCCAACATTGAACTTCACATCATTATTGGACCCTTCCACACCCACATTTTCAACATGTACAGTAATAAATTATTTGTTGAGATGATGAAGACGAAGACTTGATTTATCATATCAATATTCCTTCATAAATCATGATGAGTGCAACGAGTGCCTCACTAGTCACAACTCACAAACTTCAAACATTTGCTTAGTAGTTTCCTTTTTCTTTTCTTGTTTTAATTATAAACCTCTCTCAGTTCTCCATTTTGCTTTTAGTAATCAGCGTCACATGTTTCCGAAAAAAAAAAAGAATTCATCGTCACATATTACCTTTGCGA
>QANZ01026306.1:24629-41784 GCA_003254925.1 Chamaecrista fasciculata | reverse complement strand
TTTGAATCAAGAAGGAGTTCTTGAGTTCAAATACACTGTAGATTGGTCCCTGGTTCTTTTGGAGAAAAGAACTGAAGGCTAGCACCTTGGTGCCCGAAGAAACTGTTCGTGTGGATTACTGGCAGAGGGAGAACTCTGGGAGTGGGCTCCTTGGACACGCCTTGTTCAACCAACCGATTGAAACTCGTGAGGTATACCACTATCTTAAAAGTTTTAAATTCTACTAGCAGATCCGTTCGGGAATTTTAGGACCTAGCGTGCTTTTATTTTTAAGTTTTATATTTGCTTCCGCTGCGTTAGGCGCCTAGAATTCCCAACAGAATGATCATTGATAGAGTATGGGTATGGTACTATGATCACCAGACCCAAACCTGGACCTAGACATGATTGGGTAATAAAATCAATCTTGTACTTGCCGAATAGTATAATCCTCATACTCGAAACCGAACCTGGAAAAATTTTAAAACAAAATATTTCTTATTAATATAACAATCACTTTCATCAATTTTTTCCATCTATAATAACTAAAAATAAAAAAAATAAATCATAATAAGAATGTATCATTAGAATACTTCAAGATATATGAAACTTTTAATATTTTATTTTTATAATTAATAATATTTTCTCAATACATGAAGTTTTAAAGTATTATATTTTTATATATAAAAATAAATATTTACCATGCTCGGATCTGGACTCATTGAGGTCGAGTCTGGACCCAAACTCGAACCCATAGGATAAAATTTTCGGGTCCGTATTAGGCATAGATATTATGATCATCCCTATTAATTAGCGAGTGAAATAAGATTTTCACATGCCATTTGCAATTAATTTTTTATGGCATGACCCCGTCGTGTTAATGGTGCAAATCGAAAGCTTTAATTTAAAAATTTTGAACCACATGATACCGTAGATAGGCTAAACCCCATAAATCAGTTTTATAATTTACCAAATTCAAAAAGATAGAGGCATGCTTTTGAGAACTCGAATGCTAAAATTTATTATATTGTACATCAATCCATAAAATAAAATCCACATAACATTTATTCAAATATTTAATTTCAAATTTCTTATTCAGTGTCAAAGAACTCATAAGTTAATCTTGTTACTTACTCCATCCTCTAACAATCTCAAGTATCTCATTCTCATATGCTCTAATATTTTTCATTTAGAAAAAAACGTATTACTTTAAAATATAATAAAATTAACTATTTTGTATATAATTTTTGTTTTCTAATAACTTGTTAATTTTTATGAAATTTTGCGTGCCCGTTCATATAATTTCTAAATTATTAAAAATCTTAAATTACACAAAAATATAATAGTTAAAAAAAATATAATTCATGAAATGAAAAGATAAACTAAAAATTAAATGCAGATCATACTTTATAAAATAGAACTAAAGTTATAAAAATGGAAAAAAGTTTAAATAAAAATGAAATTATAATTGAAATTCTAAATAATTAAAAAAATTACAAGTCATGTTAAATAGTATAAAGTATAAATATAATTGAAATTCTAAATAATTTAATCAATTTTCAATATCACCAAATCAACCCATGAACCTCACAAAATCAGCAACCCACTATTTCAATTTTAAAATTTAGTTTACAGTTACAATTGACAATTTTTCTTCTTCCGTTGATTTCTTCCAAAAAAAAAAAATTATAAACACAATTTATAAAACTAAAAATAAACCCATGAATCCCAAAAAATCTTCTCACATATTCTTATTTGTGAAATTTTCTAACGAATTTCAATTTTAAATTCTAAATATCTCTTACAACACCTCTCATTGATTCACTCTTTTCTCTTTTATTATTTCTTATACACTTTCAATAATAATGTATCCATGATTTTAGATGTGGTTTAAAAATCAAGTTTGGTTGCTAGATTGTAGAATTTTCTAAGCATTCGTGTTCAGATTGTCATTAAAGACTCATTGGACATTGCTAAGAGGTTTAATTTTCTTTGCTTGGTGCTCTTTGATTACGGTTTGCCCATTTTAATTATAAAATAATATCAAAATATTAGACTCCTAATTTATCTCTCTTTTCATCTCTCTTTTGATACGTGATTTGTGCACAATTTGAATACTTGATTTTCTTAATGTGTAGTTATTCATTCTGTTTTATAATTAATATATTATTTAAAGATTTATATTTATATTTGACCTCAGTATAATTGAAAAAATTGTGTTCGGCTTCAAAATTTTATATTTGACCTCACTATAATTGTAAAAATTGTGTTCTAGATTTTGCCATAGAAAATCAAAAGCCATAGTACTGAATCTAGAGGTTAAACTCCGTAGTGGTTAACATTCAAATCTTCTTGTTCTTGATGCACTCCTTTAGGAGAATTTTGGAAGCATAAAGATTTTTCTATTTTAACTAAATCATCTTATTACTTGTATATAACAATTATGAACTCCTTGAAAATTCAACAGTAATGATATATAATAATAAATATTTACCAAGAAATTGTATTTGTCTCCATCTAAACAACATTGGAGGAGGAAATAATCGAAGGCATTTTTAATTCAAATTCCAAAAACATATATAACCAAATTACATTGAAAGGAAGTTTTTACTTTTAATAGAAATTGAATGAAAGTTAAGTGTAATAACATTAAAGCAGTAATATCTTCAGTAGATGAAAACAAAGCCATCATGCAGCATCACATCATGAGTAGTAGGTCACCATATAATACCTCAATTCCCATCAGTGTTGCATTTCAACTTGAAAATGGCATGTGAAATCACTTATCTTATATTATATAGCTCCACCATTTTCTGGTCGTCCACATTTTAAAACTATAGTACAAAATTAATAATAAGAGGAAAATTATTATTTGATCCCTTCTTTTTTACTGAGTTAACGATTTAATCTCTCATTTATTTTACATACATATTTGCGTGCCCGTTAGGGCACGTAAAGCCCCTAGTTTGTTATGTGGTGAAGCCGATGTATACATACTTATTTTACATGCTAAAAAAAGATAACAAATAAACGACTGAGAAATAAACTGAAAAATCGGGAAGTAAGAGATATAAAAAAAAGCCGATGTGAAAAATCTGAAAAATCATACTTATTTTACATACTTATTATACGTATCATTCAACAATAATTATGCATTATACTTGTTTCTTATGAGTAAATAAGTGAACAACCAATGCTGTCTCGTGCAAAGAATGCCTCTACCATGTAACTTCTTCTAAACTACTGACTCCACGTTCTAAGGAACATTTACGGGAGATATTATAATGAGAGAATCAAGGATTGTTATCACAATTGCTAATTATATGACTAATTACTTCTTTTTTTGATTAATTTTTTCTTTTTTAATTAATCAGATCATGTTAATAATCTGTTTTAATTCCGAAAATTAAGGGATTGTTATCACAATTGCTAATTATATGGCTGATTACTTATTTTTTAATTAATTTTTGCTTTTTTAATTAATCAGATTATGATAATAATTTGTTTTAATTTTGAAAATTAAGGGATTGAAATAATTAATATATTTTTCATTTTTAAAATTAAACATTTCATCACCAAAATGCCCCTGAAATGAATTATAATTGCATTTCGATTTAAAAGCATAGAAACAAATAATATAAAATTACATAGAGCATGAAAAAGAAACTAATGGATATTATTCCAATATAATTAAACATTTCATCACCAAAAAAACCCCTAACCTGTATAATTAAGGGGAGCTACACTGCAGGAGCATTAGAGGTCTGACATGATAGGTGGCAAGTGAGGAAGCATGTTACTTCAGACTTATAATATTAATAGATTTGATAAGATATATTTAAGGTCTCTCTTTAACCATTTTTGTCATTGTACGAAATGTTACGTATTTTTTTTAGTAAAATTTAATTCTTTTTATGCGAAATAAACAGAATTATGCGAAAAAAGATAACTTAGATTTCTCTCAAGAATAAAGAAAACACTTCAAATTAATATGTTGAAAAGATCAAAATAAATGAATAAAATACCTCCAACATGTATAAGATTAAAATAAATTTAGACTGAATATATATATATATATAGATGTTATCCTGTTATTATAGCAACTAGATATTATATAAAATACGAAAAATATACTTAATGCGACATTAACAAAGGTGATTGATTTTATATCAATTTTTTCTATCGGCATAAATAGAAAATCTTGGTCTCTTGCATCTTTTACTGCTGGTCTCATTTTCATCATCCTCTTCATCTTCATTTTCTCCATCTTCGGTACCATCCTTCAACCCTTAAAAAACGTTTATTTAGGTCACTATTCAGAAACCACAATATAAAAAATGTAAAATTGAAAGAAAAAACAAAAGCAAAAAACTAAACAAATTCATAAAAGAATAAAGCAAAACAAATAAAATTCAAACCACGAAAAACATTTAATTTATAATAAACAACCAAAAAACGGGTAATAAACAACCAAATAACCATCTTTTTTTGATAGAACATTTAATTCATTAGACAACAACAAACATAACAAGATAGCATAGGTCAAGGGTTAAAATACTAGAAGGCAGGAAATTAAAGATAATAGAAAAAGAAAAATAGATAACTGTATTGAAAGGGACATGGATGGCCTTTAGTATAGAGTGTAATGATGAAAGAGAAATGAATTGTTAGAGATAGAAATTGTTAATGTAACTTATTTTTTCTTCTTAATTATTTTTTTTCTCTCTCATCACTACACTTTTTAAAGTAGAATCCAAATTGTATTGAAAACAAAAAATACGGTGCATTACGGTCATTAAAAATAATAATTAAAAATATTATAAATTAATAATTAAAAGTAAATTAACAATTTGATCATTAAAAAATCAATAAATTGACAACTTAGTACTTGAAAATTATAAAATAACAATTTAATTTTTAAAAAATTAAAATGGTATATATAAAATTGTTACTTTACCCAATATATAATTATCAACCTTGCTGCTGTTCTAGAAAAACGCTGGTTAGCACCATCTTGGACTGCAAAGAAGCTTTCAATATCTTGATGCCCTACCAATATTCAAAAAGAAAAACCACTATTAATAAATCAAATGCACCAAAACTTTAAATCACGATAATTAATTCCTGAATATTCACATCAAACATATTTATATATATATACCTCAGTCATGCCAATATGAACCATCTTCTCCTGAAGAGAAGCTACTTCCTTAACATTGAATTTGTTGAGAATAGTAATGCTTGAAATAGTAGACATTGGAGACACAACCAAATCATCCATTACCATATAAGTCACAACCTCCTTCACAAACCCTATATTTTCATCACCATTGTTATTATTCACAATGTTTGAAGAACTTGCATTATTATCTTTGGATTTGGACACAAAATTAACTTCTCTGGTCATAGTGAATCGTTTGCAACTAGGGCATTGTATCATTGGATCATCACTAACTGTCGAGACGCAACAATATTGATCACATGATCCATATGATTCACGCATATAACTACACATGAAAAGCTTAGGGGACGACATAGTTACGTTATTGTTTTGTTGGAGCAGAAGAGGGGAATTATTAGTGGATGAAGGAACCAAGACTTTAGGGTTTAAAAGTGAGTCTTTGGTTTGGTTGGGTTGAATGTAAATATCACTAAGATTTTGGACACTTTCGTATACATTTCCTAAGCATCCAATCATTTCACTTTTGGTCAAGAGTCTTATGACTGTGGCTACAGGAAGAGACAAAAGGTTGAATAGAAAATCCACAAAGTCTTTTCCAGATTCAGCAAATAGGACTTTGTTGTTTGTGGTATCAATAAGGAGCTTCAGACTTACTTTTGAAGCAGCCATGGCTAATGATTCAAGTTATGAAGTTCGTTTGGGTAAGAAATGATTAAAAATGAAGAACTGAGTTAGCCTATTTATTATATTCAGCATAATATATATTGGAAATTTTTAATTAATTAGTTGGACGGTCTTAAATCATTGTACATTATTACGGTATGGCCATAACGATTCCATTTCCATGAGAAATTGCAACCACCCATGCATGCATGCACATTTAAAAGAGAGGCGCTTCGTGAGTTGTTAATCAAATTAAAACTGTGTTAATGATTAATTAGTGATGGAATCAGATTTTCTTAATTACTACCTTGAGAAATGGCTTTGGTTTAAAGACAAGGAAAATGCAGAGTTGTTTCAGTTTTATTTATTCCTTTCATTAATTAACAAGTTGTAGTTCGTGTTTATCTTATCATATGAAATTACAATATTTCATATTGCCATCTTCTGAATAAATATGGAGAAAATTAATTATTTGGTCTCTATAGTTTACCCAAATTTTTAATTTTTTGTTGGAACGGACCCAACTTTTTAATTTTACCATTACAGTTAAGTATAAATTAAAGGACCGATTTCTTTAAAAATTATACTGTAAAGGCTAAATTATAAATTGGATAAATTACAAAAAAGGTATTTGTGGTATGGTCAAATCTCACATTGCAATGCGTGATTTATCAGGTATCACTTTGGGTGCCTGAGTTTCTCACCGTTAAGTAGTTAGGGTACTTAAGATTATATGTTCTCATAACTTTTGAAAACGTCTCACTGTTGGTCCCAATACTGATTTCCATCCATTATCTGCCGGCTGCCGCTAAAGATGATCTGACATACTGAGTTGGATGATGACGTGGCAAATATGGGTGAAGTTATAGGACGAATGGAAATTAACTTGAGACCAACGGTGAGACGTTTTTAGAAGTTATGGGACCAAAATTGCAACAAAAAAAGTTATGGGACCAAATTGAGACCTTTTCCAAAATTATGGGACCACAATTGCAACAAAAAAAGTTATGGGACCAAATTGAAACTTTTGCCAAAGTTATGGGACGAAAAGTGCAGTTTGGACTTTTTATTAATTGCATATTACAAAATACATAAAATATATAAACTTAATTTTAATTAAATTAATATTTTTTTTAACAAATAAATCAAATAAATATTTCTATTAATATAAACATCATTAACTTTATCCATAATTAGTTTTATACAAGTTAAAAAATACATAAAATAAATAAATGGGTTAAATAAAAAAAATATGAGTTTTTTTAAAATAAAGTGGTCCAATTTGGCTTGGCTCGGTCCAAGTTTAATCGGGTCCGGTCAAAATTTGGCCTGTGATCATCCTTATATTTAGAGAAAAATAATGGCATAAACCATATGAAATCACATTTTTGGGACCAAGAACAAAACAAATGTGAAAAATTTAAGGATCAAAATAGAACAAAAAATAGTTTTAGGACCAAAATGAAATTTATCTGATAGTTATTAGTCCAAAAATTGAATTTTTTACTGATCTGAGTCACGTGAGTGTCGCGCCAGCATTTTCTGTTAAATTAAAATTGACGAAAGAAAATCACAGGAGGTACCTTAAGCGCTTAACGACGATAAGCTCAGGTACCCAAAGTGAGACTCAGAAAACCACATAGCGGCAATGTGAGACATTGGAGACACAACCAAATCATCCATCACCATATAAGTCACAACCTCCTTCACAAACCCTATATTTTCGACACCATTATTAATATTCACAATGCTTGAAGAACTTGCATAATTATTATCTTTGGATTTGGACACAAAATTAACTTCTCTGGTCATAGTGAATCGATTGCAACTGGGGCATTGTATCATTGGATCATCACTAGGGCATTGTATCATATTTCATATTGCCATCTTCTGAATAAATATGGAGAAAATTAATTATTTGGTCTCTATAGTTTACCCAAATTTTTAATTTTTTGTTGGAACGGACCCAACTTTTTAATTTTACCATTACAGTTAAGTATAAATTAAATGACCGATTTCTTTAAAAATTATACTGTAAAGGCTAAATTATAAATTGGATAATTACAAAAAAGGTATTTGTGGTATGGTCAAATCTCACATTGCAATGCGTGATTTATCAGGTATCACTTTGGGTGCCTGAGCTTCTCACCGTTAAGTAGTTAGGGTACTTAAGATTATATGTTCTCATAACTTTTGAAAACGTCTCACTGTTGGTCCCAATACTGATTTCCATCCATTATCTGCCGCTAAAGATGATCTGACATACTGAGTTGGATGATGACGTGGCAAATATGGGTGAAGTTATAGGACGAATGGAAATCAATTTGGGACCAACGGTGAGACGTTTTTAGAAGCTATGGGACCAAAATTGCAAGAAAAAAAGTTATGGGACCAAATTGAGACCTTTGCCAAAATTATGGGACCACAATTGCAACAAAAAAAGTTATGGGACCAAATTGAAACTTTTGCCAAAGTTATGGGACGAAAAGTGAACTTTGGACTTTTTATTAATTGCATATTACAAAATACATAAAATATAGGGTAAATTCCACTTTGGTACCCTGTTTTATAGACTAATTCCACTTTGGTACCCTGTTCTTTCAAAAGTGACACTTTGGTACCCCGTTCTTTCAAAAATGTCATTTTGGTACCTTGTTCTTTCAGAAGTGACATTTTGGTACTCTGTTCTTTAGACTAAGTGACACTTAGGTACCCTAAAAAAAGATAGAATAGGGTAACAAATAGTGAAAGAACAGGGTACCAAAGTGTCACTTGGTCCAAAGAACAGGGTATCAAAATGTCACTTTTGAAAGAACAGGGTACCAAAATGATATTTTTGAAAAAAACAGGGTACCAAAGTGTCACTTTTGAAAGAACAGGGTACCAAAGTGGAATTGGTCCATAGAACAGGGTACTAAAGTGGAATTTACCCTAAAATATATAAACTTAATTTTAATTAAATTAATATTTTTTTAACAAATTAATCCAAATAAATATTTCTATTAATATAAACATCATTAACTTTATACATAATTAGTTTTATACAAGTTAAAAAATACATAAAATAAATAAATGGGTTAAATAAAAAAAATATGATTTTTTTTTTTAAAATAAAGTGGTCCAATTTGGCTTGGCTCGGTCCAAGTTTAATCAGGTCCGGTCAAAATTTGGCCTGTGATCATCCTTATATTTAGAGAAAAATAATGGCATAAACCATATGAAATCACATTTTTGGGATCAAGAACAAAACAAATGTGAAAATTTAAGGATCAAAATAAAACAAACAATAGTTTTAGGACCAAAATGAAACTTATCTGATAGTTATTAGTCCAAAAATTGATTTTTTTACTGAGTCACGTGAGTGTCACGCCACCATTTTCTGTTAAATTAAAATTGACGAAAGAAAATCACAAGAGGTACCTTAAGCGCTTAACGACGATAAGCTTAGGTACCCAAAGTGAGACTCAGAAAACCACATAGCGGCAATGTGAGATTTGACCATACCACAAGTATTTTTTTTGTAATTTATCCAATTTTTAATTTAGCCTTTACAGTATAATTTTTTAAAGAAACCGGTCCTTTGTATTTTTTAAATGTCTATGTTTTAATCCTTAATATTAAAAGGCAAAAGTATCTTAGTGGCCCTCAAACTTTACATCAACTGTCAATTTTATTCAAGATCTTTTTTTGCGGTTAATTTTGTCCCAAATATTCTAAATTTTGATCAATTTCATTCTTTGACTAACTTCTTTCAATAAATTAACAATAAAATTCATCATGTTTTTCAATCTGAGTTAGGATTTGAATTTATTTTTCTATCAATTTTACATTAATAAAAGCAAAGGATAAAATGGACCGCAAAAAAAAAAATTAGGGACAAAATTGACAATTAGTGTAAAGTTTAGGGACAAAAAGCTACTTTTGCCACATTCCATAATATTCTGAAAGTCTAAAATTAAATTTGTTTAAGATTCAATTAATATTGACCTTACTAAAATTGGTATTAATTAGTATATAATCAATTAGTTTTGCTTTTATTTAATTTCTTTCATAAAAGTAATAAAAAAATAAGGTCAAAGTGAAAATTTGGTCCCTTATATTTTGGACCGATTGCAATTTATTCCATTATCCTTTGATCAAGTTGCAAACCAAGCCCTTATCGTTTTTTTTTGTAGATTTAGTCTCATAACTTTGCAAAAGGTTCTACAATTAGTTTCACCCATTTCCCTCATTAATTGGGACATGGTCAACTAACATCAGAGACCAAAATTGCCAAAAAAAGAAAAAATACCAGGATAGAGGACCAAAATCACAACTTACCCCGAAGGTAAGAGATCAATATCGCAACTTATCCCAAAGATAAGGTACCAAAATCTTTTCCAAGTCAGTTGTCCATGTCATACTTAATAGAGAGAGATGAACATAAATTAGGTTGGGACTATAGGCAGAACCTTTTGCAAAGATATGAGACCCAATTTGAAATCTAACTAAAAAATATGGGACCAAATCTACAACAAAAAAAAGATAAGGATTTGATTTCCAACCTGTCCAAGAGATATGAGACTATGAATTTGTAACAAAAAAAAGATAAGGGTCTGATTTGCAACCTGACTAAAAGATAAGAGACCAAATTTACACTTTGCCAAAAAAATAATAATATTATCACATGAGACTAGTTTAAAGATGTTGAGATTGTTTTTTTTTTCTCAAAAATAAAACTATAGGAATTGAATTAAAAACTTGAGTAAAATATAGACCAAATGATTAATTTTTGGTCAAAATGTAATTTGGTCCTATATCTTTTGTTAAATTCACAATTTGGTCCTATATCTTTTTTATTGCACTTTTTGTCCCATATTTTTGCAAAAGAACCCAATTTGGTCCTATATCTTTTGGTTAGGTTGTATAATTTGTCACATATCTTTACAAAAGGATTAACCGTTAGTTGATCCTTTTGCTAAGATATGGGACCACTTCTAGACTTGACCAAAAAATATAAGACCAATTATACAATTGACCTAAAGATATGAGACCAAAAGTGCAAGAAAAAAAAAAGATATAAGATTGATTGGGAACTGAACAAAAAATATAAGACCAAATCAGAACTTTGGCTATAATATTTTTTATAAACTTTTTTTACTTTCCTTTTGCCTTGGTATTTAAAAGTTGAAACTCAATAATTGAGTAGTTCAATTAATAGTGGTGGAAAATGAGTTTTAACTAGTAAACTAGCTGAGTTTAATTACCATCTCAATTCTAGTTATTAACTCGGCTACAAATTCATTTTTTGTCAAACTCGCATGTAAACTCAAACTCGCAGATAATCTTTTTCTGACATTGGACTGTTAAACGAAGGATGATTCTGGTGTGATTACAATCCTCGTTCATGAATGGCAAAGATATCTGATCATAGGATAAGACTTCAAAAATTATTTAAGTTGTGACTTGTGATATTATTTTTTAATTTTGATTTAAATTGAAAAATGGTCAATGGGTCATTTTGGTCCTAAATGTATGAACTATTGTTCATTTTAGTCAATTGTGTATTAAAATGTTCAAATTGGTCCTAAATGATGGTAAAATAATTCATTTTGGTCCTAACTATTGGTAAAAAAAAATTATTTTTGTCCCAAATTATTGATCAATTTGGTCATATTTTTCTCGTCTTTCATTTTAAGTTGAAATGACATATTAAGGGAAACTTTTAGCTATAAATTCGTCGTATTCAAATTTGAATCGAGAGAGATATGATCAACTTTGCTTGTTTTGACCATGAAATGAGTATATTTAGTCTACTTTTAGGACCGATTTCACCACGTTTGCTGCTGACCCCAACTTGATAGAGAAAATACTTTTTCAAGAACAGTACGTAGCTCTAAACTCATCACATTTGAACTTGAAACAAGTCATATTCAATAGTTTGGTACCAAAATGAAACATTTTGCAAGCATTTAGGACCAATTTGAATAATTTGAAACATAATGGACCAAACTAACCCTTTAACCTAAAAAATTATATAATTGATTGAAATTTTAATTTTATTTTTATTTTGAAACAGTAAAACCAAATTAATAGAAAAGCCCATAGGGCTAGCCCTAATTTACCAGGATCGAGATGGGCTAGAATTTTTTAATCCAATTTAAAAATGAATTTTTGAGCCCAAACCAAATTAACTTAGGGCTATAAAGGTTTAGGGCCGGGCTAGCCCATTTCGACATAATTTGGCCCAGCCTTAAATCATCTGAAAAATTCATATAAATGAAACCAAAAATTTATAAAAGATTCGCGGAAAGCATTCTGTGGCCGACCATTTTACTCATAAATAGATGACCCGCAACGGAGGAAATAATAACCGTTCTTGACAGTTGATAGCTTTTGTTTATACCAAAAAAATGTATAAAAGACCAAAATATGATGTAACACATACAAAAGAATATAATGAAGTTATGATTTTTTTAGATAAAAAAAAAGAATGGGTACATATAACTAGTACCGCTAATAATTTGATTCATTGAATATAAGGAAAATTACATAATATAATTAATATAAAGACTATTTTAAAGACTTAATGCTGCATCAAATAAGATGTTTAAAGTTTAAACATATCAAATATAAAGACTCTTTATGGGGCATCAAATGAAATTTCATTTTCCATCTTTATGCTATCAACATATTGCTTTATGAGATGTCAACTCTTGCATGTTCTACTATGGGACTCATCTTAATCATCTCCTCCTTCTAAGACGCCTTCTTCTTCTTCCTTCTTCTAAACCTAACGAAAAGTTGATTTAGGCAATATAAGGAGAAACCACAGTAAAACAACAAATAAAATTGAAAAGTACTTAATGATTCAAGTGTTACATAAACATAAAATTCAATTGTCGATTATATATATTTTTTTTATTTACTTTAATGTACGTCTTGGTTTTTGTTCAATGCTTCAAGCCATTTAAAAGCTAGCTCCATGCTATTGTCAAACACACATAGATTTTAGAAATATATGAACTATATATTCATAATCATAACAGAAAAAGGTAAAATAAACTCTTTGACGAAAAAAAAAAAAAGTAAACTCCATTGGAAACATCAACAATCAATTCAAAACAACATCAAAGATATGTATTAATTATTTACCAACCTTCTTGAGGTTGTTCCAGGAAAACACTTGTCAGCACCATCTTTGACTGCAAAGAAGCTTTCAGTATCTTGATTCCCTACAAATATAATTAACATAAAAAACCAATATTTATTATATTTAAATTTTTATAAATAAAATAAAGGCAAAATCACAATTTTTCTCCCCAAACTTTACATCAACTTCCAATTTTATCCTTAAATATGTTTTCTGTTAATTTTATTCTCAATATTTTCAAATTTTGGTTGGTCAAATTTGTCATTAATATTTAGCTAAATTAAGAGAAAACGATAAAATCGATCAAAATATAAAATTTTAGAAAACAAAATTGACAACAGAAAAACAATGAGAAAGAGGAAATTGAGAGTTGATGTAAAATTTGGGAAGAAAATATACTTTTGCCTAAAATAAAAATGAAGATTTAAAATAAATAAATCATCAGTAGTTACAAAAACTAACATAAATATACATATTCACAAAGGTATATATACACACACCTCAGGCATGCCAATATGAACCATCTTCTCCTTAAGAGAGGCTACTTCCTTAACATTGAATTTGTTGAGAATAGTAATGCTTGAAATAGTAGACATTGGAGACACAACCAAATCATCCATCACCATATAAGTCACAACCTCCTTCACAAACCCTTTATTTTCGACACCATTATTAATATTCACAACGCTTGAAGAACTTGCATAATTATTATCTTTGGATTTGGACACAAAATTAACTTCTCTGGTCATAGTGAATCGATTGCAACTAGGGCATTGTATCATTGGATCATCACTAACTGTCGAGACGCAACAATATCGACCATTATTTGATGATCCCCGAATTTCGCTTTTGTTTATACCCTTCTTATTACTACACATGAAAAGCTTAGGGGACGACATAGTTACGTTATTGTTTTGTTGGAGCAGAAGAGGGGAATTATTAGTGGATGAATGAACCAAGACTTTAGGGTTTAAAAGTGAGTCTTTGGTTTGGTTGGGTTGAATGTAAATATCACTAAGATTTTGGACACTTTCGTATACATTTCCTAAGCATCCAATCATTTCACTTTTGGTCAAGAGTCTTATGACTGTGGCTACAGGAAGAGACAAAAGGTTGAATAGAAAATCCACAAAGTCTTTTCCAGATTCAGCAAATAGGACTTTGTTGTTTGTGGTATCGATAAGGAGCTTCAGACTTACTTTTGAAGCAGCCATGGCTAATGATTCAAGTTATGAAGTTCGTTTGGGTAAGAAATGATTAAAAATGAAGAACTGAGTTAGCCTATTTATTATATTCAGCATAATATATATTGGAAATTTTTAATTAATTAGTTGGACGGTCTTAAATCATTGTACATTATTACGGTATGGCCATAACGATTCCATTTCCATGAGAAATTGCAACCACCCATGCATGCATGCACATTTAAAAGAGAGGCGCTTCGTGAGTTGTTAATCAAATTAAAACTGTGTTAATGATTAGTGATGGAAAATGGAGAGTTGTTTCAGTTTTATTTATTCCTCCCATTAATTGATAAGTTGTAGTTCGTGTTTATCTTATCATATGAAATTACAATATTTCATATTACCATCTTCTGGAGAAAATTAATTATTTGGTCACCCAAATTTTTAGTTTTTCGTTTGAACGGACCCAAATTATTAATTTTACCCTTACAGTTTAATTTTTTTTAAAAAAAAATTAGTAATTTGTATTTTATTTAAATGTTCATGTTTTAATCCTTAATAATACAATTTGTATTTAGAGCTAAGTAAATTATCCAATAATGATTTGAAAGTCTATTAAATTTGTTTAGGGTAACCCAAGCACTCCCATACTGGGTAACACAAGCACTCCCAGGAAACACATTCAAATTGGAAACAACAGAAGGAAGGTCACTTCCAAATTCTTGGATCATGACTAAGTTAAAATTCTATTTCCAATAGAGCGGAAACATTGTACTACTAAAGAAGACCCATGAGTCATTGTACTGAGATTGCAAAAATCAATCAAATACGTTTTCAGTTAATAAAATCCAAAGTATTAGCAAATTAAACAAAGTTGCTCAGGGGGACGCCCTCGAAGAAGCAACAAAAAGGCACCCAAGGCGCCTTGTGAGTATGACACTCACCAACCAAATGGACAACTTCCCTTGAAAGACTAGTCGAAAATCAAACGCATAGACAAGTAATAAAAGATTAAAAGAAAAGCGAAACCGGAATAAAAACAGCGCAAGGAATCAACGCATAGACATGCGATAACCGCTTAAAAAGAAAAGCGAAACAGGAATAAATACAGCGCGAGGAATCAATAAAGTAAACGTCATAACGTAATAAAAGACGGACAAGGCCGCCACAATTCAGAAAATAATCAAAATGGCACGAAGGCCAGAAATGTCCATAAAGCTATAAGGCACGCAGGCCTAGCGGTTACAAACTTAAAATTAATAAAAATTAAACTGCTGAGAGGTGTTCTCGTTGGCAACATCGCCAGCGCCCTCTTTGGCAGCTTCAGCATCAGCAACAGTGCCCCCACTGGAATTCCCAACATTTGCGGCGTCCTGGCTCCCAGGCCCATCGACGCCAGCAATCTCATCACCACTGTCAGGAACTTCACAATCCTCAAACCAGGGGAAGTCAGGTTCTCCTTCGAAAGAGTAGCCATCCTGGTCAAAGTTCTCAGGCATGGGAGGAATCTTGAGGGTAGGATCAGCCTTAATAGGGTCACAGATAATCCTCCCCTCTACCAGCTTGTTTGGGCAGATCCCAGACGTGTCAAGACCTGGGATGTGAAGCCTGAGTTGGGCTACAACATTCCTAAAGCCCAAGTAATTGTAATGAGAGGACCTCCACTTCAGCTGACGCTTAATCATGTTTTTATAGGCCAAGAGGGCGTCCTCTTTTTCTTCAGCTTCCTTCTCAAGGTCAGTGACTTTCTAGTTCATCACCTTCAAAACCTCAGCAACCTCAGCCAGTTTCTTTTCTGTTGCCTCAAGCCCCGTCTAGTAAGAATCACTAGAAGCTTTAACGAGATTAAGCTCCTCAGTAAGCTCTTCCTTGTAACGTCGTAGTTCTTTAACATCTTTCTGTGCGTTATCTCTCTCGGGAATGAGATCTTTCATCGAAACATTTGATGCCAACACTCTCAGTGTCATTGCCCACATAGACTGGCAAGCTTCCTCAGTGGGATCTCTCTCGTTCTCCATAGACGCCCGAGCAAGGTCGTCTCGTTGAGAAGTTGCCTCAAGTGACAAGCAGTTGTTAAGAACAGCAACAGAGTCAAGCTTACTTGACTCAGGGGCAGTGGGAATGAGAGGAACTTCAGTCTCAGAATGAGAACGCTTCCGAGAGGAAAGAGAACGATCCTTAGGATCAGCACCAGCAGTCTTCTTCCCCTTATCCTTGGGGTCAGCGCTCTTGGTAGATTTGGCAGGGGCGTCAACTGGTTCATTAATGGAAACCCCCAGGCTTACGAGGAACTAGAGGAGGCATATCAGAAGAGGACGCCATAGCGTTTCCCTTCTTATCCTTCTGGGAACGCCGAGGGCCAATAACATCGGCCATAGAAGCATCATCGTTGACTGAAACGAAAGAAGAACCACACTTAAGCAAAAAACCAGCAAGGTAAACAAAACAACCAGAAACACAAAAACAGGAAAGACACATACTATGATATTCAAGCATACGCTTGGGGTCCAAAGGGTCAGTAGTGATCAACCGCAAGACCGCCAGGCGTTCATCCACAGTCAAATCCTCCTAGTCACTCTCGAAGATGCCATAACGAGGTTTCCGCCTCCTTAATGAAATTTCACATGATCATCCTGTTGGGAATCCTAGGCGCCTAAGGCAGCGGAAGCAAAAAATTAAAATTAAAAACGCCTAGGTCCTATGATTCCCGAACGGATCCGCTAGTAGAATTTAAAACTTTTGGTTAGTGTTATACCTCAGAGTTTCAAATCGATGGTTGTACGGGGCGAGTTCCACGGAGTCCACTCCCAGAGTTCTCCCTCTGCCAGTAATCCACACGAACAGTTTCTTTGATCACCGAGGTGCTAGCCTCCAAATTCTTTTCTCAAAAGAATTTCCGGGACCAATCTACAGACCTCTGAATTTTCAAGAACTCCTTCTTGATAATTCAGTAATGGAGGTGGCGCTAGAAGAATCCCCCCACAAGAACTCCTTCTTGCCTATTCTTCTCTCAAA
>QANZ01026306.1:10021-24251 GCA_003254925.1 Chamaecrista fasciculata | reverse complement strand
TGCATCTCATGCACCGAGGTCATGCTGGTCTTAGTTCATTTCAAGTTCCCACTTGAATGAGCGACCAGGGACGGTTTAGATTAATTATCTCATAATTAATCACGGACTGTTATCATAGTAAACATGCTAATAATATGATAACCATTAATTTATCTCCATAAATTAATTGATATGTTCTCAACATATCTATAAAATGATTGGCCCTAGGGCACAATCTCCAACAAACCCTAAGTTTTTTTTTTGCGATTTCTGTGTGATAGTGGCATAGAAAGCGATTGCAACTGGAAGAGGAAGAAGTTGCCTTAATTGCAACTGAAGTCTTTATGAGAATGGATGTTTTCAATTTTACTTCCAAGTGGGTCTGGGTTTGTGTTTTATGGCTAATGTATAATCTAGTGTAGTTCTTATTGTTGTGCAATTTTATAGCTAATGGCATATCAGCTCCGATATTAATATCCATTTTCTGGATTCTATCTTCACGCATTTGATTAGAGTAATGTATTTGGATATCAACTCTGATATGTTGTACACTGCAATCAGGACAATGGAATACCTAACATACACGTTCAACACACACACATAAGAAATCCATTAATTTGGAAGTGGATTCAAAATCAAAGATAGTTCTTGAGCTCCTACCATGATCCTAGTTTGTGTGATCCAGTATTTTAATACAAGAATCCTGAAAAAAATTGACAGTGTCAGCACATATATCAGAAACAAGTCAACTGCATAATCAATGTTCTCGATCAACAATTGCTTATTTCTTGATTTGCATCAAACCCAACCTGTATGTACAAATTCTAAAATCATGCACGAGAAACAAAGGAGAATAACTTAATTAAACACATTAAAATAAAGAGTTATAAATCCAGGGATTAAATTAGGAACCAAATTGCTAATATAGTTATAAGCTTCAGTTATGCCCTCAAACTGTTTTTGTCATTGTCAGTTGTGCCCTCAAATTATTTTTGTCACTGTTAGTTGTGCCCTCAAACTGTTTTTGTCAGTGTCAGTTATGCCCTCAAACTGTTTTTGTCACTGTCAGTTGTGCCCTTAAATTGAGGTACCATAAATTATATGTTACATAAAACCTAATTTCCAGTCGACAATGAGATTGAACTCTTACCTCTACGCTGCGATTGAATCCTTCTAGCGCTCAATGGAATCACTTTCTATGCCACTAGCACACAGAAATCGCAGAAAAACTTAGGGTTTTGGTGCGAAATCACTTTCTCTGCCACTATCACACAGATATCGCAGAACAAAGTGCAGGGTTTTGGTGCGAAATGCTTTCTCTGCCTCGTGAAGATGAAGATGAAACATTTAGGGTTTTGTGAAGGTGAAGCCACGTAGGTAATTGCCAAAATCAACAAAAAAAACTAAAGCTGAAATGTTTTATTTATCCAGTCATATGACACATGTTCAATTCAGAAAAAAAATTGACACTAGACAAAAAATTGACACATCAGCACTTTCCGTCCACATAATTAACGAAGTCAACTGTTAGGGTATAATTGATAGCAATGTGAAACGGTGGGGGCATAATTGACACAAAACAAACGTTAGGGGCACCAAAGGATCTTTTGCCTATTTTATTTTAACAATGAAACTTGTACCTTATTCCTCAAAACACCTATGATTGTTTTTTAAATTTAATCCCCAAACAAGTAAATGTTAAAAATATTATGATTAATATTAGCGAATATTCACAATTGCCTCTTGATATCCTCAATGTATAGAAGGATAATGTTATGATTAATATTAGACAATTTCACATATTGAAAATTTATCAAGGACAATATTTTAACTATTGAAATTGTCTAATATCAGTCCTGAAGGCTAATCATCAAAATATTTAGATAGATCACAAATAAAAATTATTATTAGCCTTGAAGGGGAATAAAAATATATTTTGACTAATGACTAATATCAATTACAAAGTTGTTAAAAAATATTTGTCAATAGTATTGAAAAATGACATCAATCTAAACATTTAATAGCCTTGAAGGCAATACTAAAATAAATATTTCATTTTAGATATGATTTGATTTATGTAATTTTAAGATTTGATATGTGATCATGGTCGGACACCCGTCATAAGGTGTCAAACGAGCCAAATTTAATTATACTTAAGCCTCGCAAGTATAACTATATTTATTAAAATATAGTATAGATGCTAACCCAAGGTCAAATCTCTCGCGGAACTCGATGTGATGAGACTAAGAGAATTTTGATGAAGGGGTTATGAATTTGAGAATTTAGGGTTGTCACGATTTAATATATAATATGAGTCAAAAAAATACTTGAGAGAAAACCCTAGAGATAGACTATCATAGTTCGTTCATCATAGAGAATAGATAACTAATGTGCATTTACTTAACCAAGTTAAATGATGCATTTAGACTTTAAACACAGTCAATCAAACAATGGTGAGAAACATAAGATTAGGATAGATCACTCAACTAAACTAGGTTATGAGCAATTTGTCAAAGCTCTTCGGGGGAATCTATATTATTGCCACATCGGAACAATAAACAAATATTACCAATCCTAAAAATCATACTTTCTAAGATAGATAGACCACTCTTTAGCAAACCCAAAAAGAGCAACTTTATTAATCGAGAAAGAGACAAACTCCAGGAATGTCAAGTTTCATGCCCTAATAAAGCACTGATCTATAAATCTAACATATAAACAACTTCAACAATTACATTTGAAGGAGTTGATCATACCTCATAAATGCAACATCAACATTTGGACTCTACAATGAATTATAGTGAACTCAAGTCATATCCTTGAGGCATTCCTCAACTATCTACATATTTAGTTACTCATGCTCTAGGCAGAGAACTATTCTAAACTAAACTAAATGTGTTTCTTGGCCGATTTCAGTCTCGGAATTGGTGCTCTGAGCATGGAATGACGCTCTCTATTTATAGTCCTGAGTAGTGTGCTTGGTCCGCAAGTCAAGGAAAAGATTTGCGCTTGGGCCGTTGCTTGCGCCGACAGCCCAACACGGAAGCACACCGAAATATATGCGATATTTCGATTATATCTTCATATCTTGAATCTTAGCCGTCCAAATTATATATTTAAGCTTCGGAATATCTTGCGCCGCGAGATTTCTCACTTGGGTCGTTGGCGCAAGTGACGGCTCAGCGTAATATTGCGCTAAAGATATTTGCTGACGTCATACTCCACTCAGATACTTGCGCTGCGGGATTTAACTCCCTTGCGCCGACGGCTCATCCAACGACACAAGACTACCTTGTGCTCAACATGATCTTCTAGATTATTCTAAGTATTTCCGTCTTGGTTTGACCCTGTTTGGATATCTGAGACACTAAATAAACCATTAAGTAGAACCTATTTATAAAGTACAATAAATAAACGCTAATTAACCTATTTTATCCACTTTATTTCACCACACCTTGGTGCATCCCTTAGCATATTAATTGGTCTAATTATAATATATTATTAGTTTAAACACATTAAAAGAAGGCTAAATAACTTGTTCACTTTTGGGCTGATCAAATCCCCCAAACTTAAGACTTTGCACTGAGAATATGTCAAAGAATCAAGTAAATTTCCCAAATTCATGATTCAAGGCCAGCACATAGTCATAATTTAGAGCCAAGGAATTCACTAAGCAAGTAACTCTGTAAAGTAGTGCAATCTTATTTTTATAAGACCAATTGTATAAGTGTATCACTCTCCTCACTGATTGGGCATTATTTCTCTCAAGTCATACCTTAGACTAAGTTTCTACCATAAGCTTGTAAAAATTCTCAAAATGTCAACTTTAAGCGAAAT
Source organism: Chamaecrista fasciculata (assembly GCA_003254925.1). Lineage (NCBI taxonomy): Eukaryota > Viridiplantae > Streptophyta > Magnoliopsida > Fabales > Fabaceae > Chamaecrista > Chamaecrista fasciculata. Next base: position 20,435 of record QANZ01026306.1, on the reverse strand, counting down.
AATGATTTTTAATCAAGAGGACTTTAATAGGGTTGTAATGTATGGGAAAAAGGCTAATATATATTTAAGAAGAAATATAGGGAGAAAAGAAAGAAAATTGGTGTTTACTTTAAAATTTCTCTTCAAGTTTTTCTTAACAATTCACTTCCACTTATCCTTCAAAAGAAAGTAGCTAGTTCACTATACGGCTCATTTGAGTCATACGGCACAAGACTTTATTCTTTTGACTGACCAGTCTTTTCTCTTGATAAGCTCTCATGATAATACTTTAAAACTTTTGAGCTTTCTCAAAGATACTTTTGATATTTTCTTTGCTCGACTCATATTTTTTTCCTTTTTTGTCGAGATCTCTCTCTCTCTCTCTGTTTTTTTTTTCTAATCTTGCTAACTAAGTTCACCTTTGAGAGTTGAATTGAAAAGTCCATCTTTATAAGAAGATTTAGAAGTACACCTTAGTGTATAGGCTCAAAGGGGCTAACAAAGGATATATATATATATATGGTAACTGGCTAGTGTTTGAGATAAAGGGGTTGAAGAAACAATTGCCTCTATCATATTAATAATCATTAAATCTAATAAGCTTTAACTAAGAATTAAGACAAGTTCTAGAGAAAACAAAACTAAGAGACTGAATTTCTCTCTAAGTAGATATATGTATATTTTATGTGGGCTTAATCTTCCAACTAGGCTGGTTTTCTCTCAAATTGGTCTATAAAAATCAAACAATACTACTAAACTTAGAAAATTACTTAGATTATTCTAAGGCTATAGAAAATAACTAAGACTAAACTCTTATCATGAATATGAAATTATTCACTCAAAACTCAAAACATATTAAAAATTCAAATAATTCGAATTCTACTCAAAAAGTGAAAAATTTAAATGTAGAAAATTTAAATCATGCACTAAAATAGGTGAAAATAATAATTTTGAATTTTAAAATTGTTAAGATTTTCAAAATAGTACCTAAAATTTAAAATTTTTGGGTCAACCAAAATGTAAGTTACTCTTACTCCTCTCCCCCACACTTAAAACGTAGCATTGTCCTCAATGTTAGAATCAAATAAGAGTAAAGAACCAAGGTAAGAGTGTGAATTTACTCGTCTCTCCCCCACACTTAGAAGAACACATTGTTCTCAATGTTAAAGAGAAAGAAAAGAGAAATTTAAAGATTGGGGAATATTATTATTATAACTATTATATATTATTATTATTATTATTATTATTATTATTATTATTATTATTATTATTAGCAAAACGAAAATACTTGAGATCATTAAAATAATAGAAGTCCAAATAGATATTTTATTTATGATAAATCAAAGGTAAATTGTTGACAAATATATTAGAACACTAAAGACTGAAAGATAAAGACTGAATGATCCATAAATGACAGAATTATAAAATGCAAAGCAATAAAACTAAAACTAAACTTAGACTAATCCCTATTGTGTTCTAAATATTGTAGATATTTTATGCGCTTTTGTTATCCAATCGAGCATGAAGGCTTGAGATTGTTGCTTTTAGATCTTCCACTGTCTGTTCGAGACTAGCCACTATCTTTTCAAGGAATGTGGGTTCATGCTCGGGACCGGGAGAATAGTGGGGAATATATTCTTCAGGATCCTCCTCTGATTCGGTGTCAGTGGTATCGATGGCATTAATCTCAAATTGCTGAATGTAATTACTGCCTGTGCTTTCTCTAGGATATTTATCAAGAGGTGAAGCCACCTCACTAAGATGAATAGTTAAAGAACCCTTGAGACAGTCTTTTGAATGGCTAGGATGAGTTCTTCGATCGCGGGATCGGAGATGACGAACAAAGTCATCGTGATAGCATTTAGCTCGGACGCTCTTGAACTGGGCCATATCTACAGATCAATAATTATAATTAATATAATTATCGAGGAATTTAGAAAACTCTACGATAAATTATCTAGACACTACAAACTTCTCTCAAATCACCTCCAAACCTTATCCCATGAGCAAAATTATAATTTGGGGTTGCGCCATCATGCTGTTTTGCCGGCCCAAGAGCCGGCGCAAAAAGTTTTGCGAAAATTTTCAAAAATTTTGACAGCTAGGCTCCAAATTACCCTTTTGTATGCAAAGATAAGTCCTAAAGTCGATTTTTGAGAAAGAAAACCTATCCTAGAAGTTCCTAGTGAATTCAAAGAAAAACCGTAAAGGCTTACCACGAATTTGAAGGAAGACTTGGAAAGAGAGGGATTCAAGCTCTCAAGAGAGTGCTCTAGGAGCTTTGGAAGTTAGAGAGTAATTTTTGAGAGTTGTGAGAAGCCTAAAGGTTTGAGGGGGTATTTATAGGGGTGAGCGGACACCCGTCGTAAGGTATCAAGCGAGTCAAATTTAATTTATACTCGAGCCTCGTAAGTATAAACTATATTTATTAAAATATAGTATAGATGCATACCTAAGGTCGAACTCTCGCAGAACTTAATGTGATGAGGTAAGAAGAATTGTGACGAAGACTATAACTTCTGTTCTTTAGGGTTGTCACGATTTAATAAGATATTTAAGAGTCAAAACAATACTTGAGAGAAAACTCTAGAGACAGACTATCATAGTTCGTTCATCATAAAGATTAGATAATGAATATGCATTTACTTTTCTATGTTAGAACATGTATTTAAACTATAAACACAATCAATCAAACAATAGAGAGGGTACAAGGTTAGGATAGGTAACTCATCCATGACTGGATTCATGAGCTATTTTCCAAAGCTCTTCGGAACAATCTATATTATTGTCACATCGGAACAATAAACAAACATATGTATATATATATTAATAATGATCCTAATTATGTAAACAAGTTATTGTAAACCACTCTTTAGAAAACCCTAAAGAGCTACTTCATTAATCATGAGAGAGAGACAGACTCTGGGAATGTCAAGGTCCTATTACTTTAACGAAATATGATCTACGACTTATATATAACAAACTTTAACAATTACACTTGAAAGAGTTTGTCATACCTCATAAATGCAACATCAACATCTGGACTTAATCAACGAAACATGGTGAACTCAAGTCACATCCTTGAGGCATTCCTCAAGTATCTACCTAATTAGTTACTCATGCTATAAGATGAGAACTATTCTATTCTAAAGAGAGAATTGAAGTTTTCTTCTAATTTCGATTCTGATGCTTTGAGTGTACAATGACGACATCTATTTATAGTGTTGAGTAGTGTGCTTGATCCGTAAGTCAAGGGAAGAATTTCGCAGCCGGCGGCCCAATACGAATGCGCAACAAAATATCTGTGATATTTCGATTATATCTTCGTATCTTGAATCGTAGCCGTGCAAAACATACTCTACTGCTTCTCAATATTCTGAGCCGTGAGATTTCCCATTCTGAGCCGCTGGCCCAAAGAGACGGCGCAGACTCAATATCTTCTGAAGCTTATTTGCTGACGTCATATTTTGGAATATTCCTGCGCCGTGTGAATCACCAAATCTGGGCCGGCGGCCCACGTGGCGGCCAAGGATTTCTTTTGCTCAACGCGATCTTCTGGAATATTCTGATATTTCCCTCTTGGTTTGGCCCTGTTTGGATATCTGAAACACTGAATAAACCATTAAGTAGCATCTATTTATAAAGTATAATAAATAACGCTAATTAACTCATTTTATCCACTTTATTCCACCATACCTTAGTGTTGCCCTTAGCATATTAATTGGTCTAATTCTAATATATTATTATTATAAACATACCAAAAGAAGGCCAAATAACTTGTTCACTTTTGGACTGATCAAATCCCCCACACTTAAGACTTTGCACTCCTAAGCAAGGGTACGAAGTAAAAGAAGAAAGAATATGCCAAAGAATCAAGGAACTTTCCCAAGTTCATGATTCAAGGCCAGCACATAGTCACAAACTATAGCTAAAGAATTCACTAAGCAAGTAACCAAGTAAAATAGTGAAGTCCAATTTTCATAAGACCAATTCCATAAGTGTATCACTCACCTCACTAATTGGGTATCATTTCTCTCTAGTCATGTCTTAGACTAAGTTCCTACCATAAGCTTGTAGAAATTCTCAAAGTCTCCACTTTTAGGTGAAATAATGATTCTTAATCAAGAGGACTTTAATAGGGTTGTAATGTATGGGAAAGGCTAATATATATGGAAAGAAATATAGGGAGAAAAGAAAGGAAATCGGTGTTTACTTTAAAATCTCTCTTCAAGTTTTCCTTAACAATTCAACTCCTCTTATCCAAAGAAAGTAGCTAGCTCATTATAAGGCTCATTTGAGTCATTTGGCACAGGACTCTATTCTTTTGACTGGCCAGTCTTTTTCTCTTGATAGGCTCTTATGATAATACTTTGATTATTTGAGCTTTCTCAAAGATACTTTTGTTTGCTCGACTTATATATATATTTTTTCTTTTGTTGAGATCTTTTGTATATTTTTTTTCTAATAACTTTGCTAGCTAAATTCACCTTTGAGAATTGAATTGAAAAGTTCATCTCTACGAGAAAGTTTATAAGTACACCTTAGTGTATAGGCTCAAAGGGGCTAACAAAGCATATATTTGGTAACTGGCTAGTGTTTGGGATAAAGGGTTGAAGAAACAAATGCCTCTATCATATTAAGAAGGCAAAACACCCTTTCATGCCCCTAACGTTTGCAGTGATTTTCAGTTATGCCCTTAACGTTTCATTTTGTTCAGACATGCCCTCAATGTGCAACCAACGTTTCAATTATGCCCTCAATTTTGACTCAATGCACATGTGGCAATTTTTTTTGCTTATGTGTCATTTTTTTTGTTTGACTTGATTACGTGGCATCATGACTGGGCATTCTTATTTTTTTTTCCACCTTGGCATGATGACTGGATTTACATTTTTGAACATAAAAATTGAGTAAACTAGCAAATCAGTCCCTGGATTTACATTTTTCATCATCTTCATTCATTTTAGTCCCAAATTCTCAAAATAAAATTGTAAAGTGTCCCAAAACACTTCCAAACATTTCAATTTAGTCCTTAAAAGTATTAAAAACTCTAAAACCTAGACTCTAAAATTCTAAACCCTAAAACCCTAACCCCTAAACCCCTAAAAAAACCACTCTCTTACAATTTGGTCCCTAGGTCCTCAAATTTATTAAATCATAATTAAAAAAAAAATTGGTCCCTAAATCCTAATTTTATTATCATCTTCATCTTCTTCATCATCATCATCTTCTTCACCTTCATCATCTTCATCATCTTTGTAATTTGAACAAACACAAGACGGCTGTTCTCCTTAGCCAACGAGGCTGTTCTATGCCTTCAATTCATGGAGGTGGAGGAGCACGTGGTGCCTCACGTGCCACCTGGTGGTGGTTTACCTCTCACCGCCATCGTAACAAACTCCTCAATCTCCCTTCACTTGTTCATTCAACGGCGATTCACTGTCATAGCCGGTATCAAGAGCGTTCTCGACAACCTCTGTTCCAGAATGTTCTAAGACATACTATGTCAGTTTTTCGGAAGTAGCGAGATTGTTCCGGGAATGCGGCGGAGAAGGGTGGAGGTGTGGGATTTGAGAGAGCAGAGACTGTGGCAGTGGAAGCCATGGGAGGAGACAACAGAAGAAGACGAGACTATGTTTTTGACATTCTCGAGGGGTTTTCTGGTGACGGAGGATGAGGTGGCTTTTGTGTTTAGGGGAATCTACGGCGACAACACTGTACTCCATATTTACATGATGCAAAGATGATGAAGATGATGAAGGTGAAGATGATGATGATGATGATGATGATGAAGAAGATGAAGATGTTAATGAAATTAGGATTTAGGGACCAATTTTTTTTTAATTCTGATTTAATAAATTTGAGGACCTAGGGACCAAATTGCAAGAGAGTGGTTTTTTTAGGGGTTTAGGGGTTAGGGTTTTAGGGTTTATAATTTTAGAGTCTAGGTTTTAGAGTTTTTAATACTTTTAAGGACTAAATTGAAATGTTTGGAAGTGTTTTGGGACACTTTACAATTTTATTTTGAGAATTTGGGACTAAAATGAATGAAGATGATGAAAAATGTAAATCCAGGGACTGATTTGCTAGTTTACTCAATTTTTATGTTCAAAAATGTAAATCCAGTCATCATGCCAAGGTGGAAAAAAAAAATAAGAATGCCCAGTCATGATGCCACGTAATCAAGTCAAACAAAAAAAATGACACATAAGCAAAAAAAAATTGCCACATCTGCATTGAGTCAAAATTGAGGGCACAATTGAAACATTGATTGCACATTGAGGGCATGTCTGAACAAAATGAAACGTTAAGGGCATAACTGAAAATCACTGCAAACGTTAGGGGCATGAAAGGGTGTTTTGCCTATTAAGAATCATTAAATCTAATAAGCTTTAACCAAGAATTAAGACAAGTTCTAGAGAAAACAAAGCTAAGAGACTAATCTCTCTATATTATATATTGTATTATGTATTATATAAGCTTAATCTTCCAACTAGGCTGGGTTTCTCTCAAATTGGTCTATAAAAATCAAACAATACTACTAAACTTTAGAAAATTACTTAGATTATTCTAAGTCTATAGAAAATAACTAAGACTGAAACTCTTATCATGAATATAGAATTATTCACTTAATACTTTAATCATATTAAAAATTCAACTAATTCGAATTCTACTCAAAAAGTGAAAAATAATAAGTGAAGTAAATTTAAATCAAGCACTAAAAATAGGAAAGTAAAATTTTAAAAATTCAAAGTTTATAAAATGTTTAGATTAATACCAAAAAGTTTTTGGGTGAACCAAGATATAATTTACTCTAACTTAATCCTCTCCCCCATACTTAAAACATAACATTGTCCCCAATGTTAGAATCAAATAGGAGTGAAGAACTAGGTTAAGGTGTGAAATTACTCCTCTCTCCCCCACACTTAGAAGAACACATTGTCCTCAATGTAGAAAGGAAAGATAAGAGGAAAATTTTCAAAGTAAGAAATTTCATCATATTATTTATTGAAAATATATGTTATGTTACTATTTATTATTATTATTATTATTATTATTATTATTATTATTTCGATATATATATATTTTTATAAGAATATATTTAGTTATAAATAATGAAAATGACTTGAGATCAAGAAAATAATAAAAGTCCAAAATAGATATTTTATTTATGAGAATTCAAATGTAAATTGTTTCAAATAATAAAGGACAGAAAATTAAAAGACAGAATGATCCATAAATGACAGAATTATAAAAAATAGAATTGAAAAATGCAAAACAAATAAACTAATCCTAGAAAGCAAATAAATTAATGCATAAACTAATCTTAAACTATTCCCTATCGTGTTCTAGATATTGTAGATATTTTATGCTTTTCCATTGTTCAATCGAGCTTGAAGGGTCGAGATTGTTGCTTGGAGATCTTCCACCGTTTGCTTGGAGATTGTTCTTTGGAGAATTTAATAAATCAATAATCCCCTAACTCTTAGGAGACTTAGTCAATTCATTATCCCTAATATTCTAAATGAGAATTCAATTGTAAATAGATTAATCAAATTAACTATTTAACAATTAATATATTTAAACTTGTCTAACAAATTTAAATATTACAAATGTAGATTTTATTTAAGACAAGACTTCATGTCCTAAGACATTCAACTATGTCTTAAATTGTGTCACTAAAGTGACTCACGAATTAACCCTAATTCGTGTCCCATTACAGTATCTTGATCCTACTCATGTGTAATGTAACAACCGAGGAAAATTTAAATTTATTTGAGGTGAATTATAATTCTAAGATTTGGAAAAGGAAGAGCAATTATTTTTGGTAAGAAATTGTGAAGGAATGGTAAAGAATTTTGATGGAAATAAGTTGAGGAAGTGTAATTTTATTAGTGGGAAGGACAAAAGTGCAAGTTGGATAAACTATTTTGGTTGTGAATGAAATTAATTTAATTTGAGTAAAAGGCTCTAGGGACCAAAAGGGAATTATTGAAGGACTTAATTATGAATTTATGGCCAAGTTGAAGTACATTTAAATGATCTCATGGAAAGGAAATAGGAAGTTTAAGGGAAAGAAATGTAATTTTAGCCAAAGTGATTAAATGAGATATATATATATATATATATACTAGGAAGGAGAAGGAGTCGAAGAAAAGGAAAATTAAGAAAGAAGAGGAAGCCAAGGTCGGTGGAAGCAAGGGAAGAGGAGAAAGTGAAGAGGCTCTTGGTTTTGCATCAAATTTGGGTTCAAATCAACAAGTTTGGAAGCTTTAAACATCCAAGGTAGAGTTATTTCACTCTCCTCCTCTTTACAACTTCATCTTCTCCACAATTTTGGCTATGGAGCTTTCATGGAAAATTTTGATATGGTGGGAATTGTATAGGAATTTGATAGGAATTATGTTTAGTGGATGATTCATGATTGTTTGAGTCAATTAGGGATGGAAATTAAGGGGTTTTATGGATTGGGTTTTGAGATAAAAAAAACTTGAAAGTTAGGGTTTTGGATTAGAATTGTGGGGAAATTGATGTTTTGTTGTGATTTGAATTGTTGGGGATGTTTCTTGATGCCTATTTTTGAGTTCTTGATGAGTTTTGGGTTGAGAAAATTGAAATTTTGGTCCCAAAATTCTCCTCTTCAAGATGGCCGAACCTTCCCCTGTTTTTATAAAAAAAAAACTGTTTTGGTTGAGAATAGTAAAAAAAAAAAATATATATTTTGTTGATGCTTTCCTTGGTTTATGTCTTGGTATTTAAGGTTGTTTTGGAATGAGAATTTTGTGGAAAAGACTCTTGGAATATGAAATGAATATGATCAAGTATAACATAGAATTGTTAAGATTATTTTTGTGGTGAAATTATGGTTGGAAGTGAAAGGTAAAATTTAGTGATTCTTGAGATTAATTAGTTTGAAAGGGGATTTGTATAAAATGAATTCATATGGGATTGTTTGTGTCATTGACATTGAGTTTGGTAATATTTGTGATAAAATGTGTTATGAATTGTTATAATAGTATATATGGTGAATTGTTATGAAGTGGGCTAATTGTGGCTTTGGAATTGAAATTCCTTATTTGTGGATTATGTCATGATACCTGAGGGTGGAATCCCAGGCCCTTTTATTCGCGATGAATATTGGGGTAACGGCTATGGTGGATTCCATAGTTGGCCTAAGGTGGATTCCTTAGGTGACAGGCTTGTTGGATTGTGCGCACACCGGGAGACATTCCGGAAAAGCCTAGGTCGAGACGACCAAATTGATTTGAGATCATGACATTGCTTGTGGATATTAATTGTGTAATTTGAGGAATCTTGAATATGAAATTATCTGATGATAATGAGATAAATGAATATATGATATTCTTATTAAAATTGTTGTTATTGTGCAAGTGGACTTGATGAAGTTTTATTGAAATGGAATTTGTGACCAAGTCAATTTGTGATAATAAAGTAAATAGATATGTTACATTGTTTTGTTAATTATTGCGATTAGTGTTATGTAACTTAGCTTTTGGATTAGCAAGATTGTTTAGAATGTGAATGTTGTTTGAGGATTGATTGTAAGAGAGGGTTTAGTAACTCTACTGAGAATTTTATTCTCACCCCATTCCATATTTTTCAGTCTCAGTTGTGCAGGATCGAGCAGGCATAGAATCGGGTCAAGGAAGCAACCCGTCGCCTGAGGATTTACATCCTTCTACTTGATTTCTTTTTAATTAGTAGGTTTTAGTGTTTGTCGTATATATGTTTTATCTGGACTGTTTGGGCCCTGCGAGGCTGGTTATGAGGCGAAGCCCTGTATTGTTTTGTATGTATACACATATTTGCGTTATTGTATATTCTGTATATATTCAGGGCTGTATCCGGATATTATTTACCTCTAGTTAATATACGTATGTTTTATTTTCTGGAGGTGTTACAACGAAGGAAGCTTTATGTACCTTCTTTAAGTTCAAACAATGTTTCTCTTTCTTATTTGATAAGGAAGGTTTTGCATGTGTTAACTGAAAAGAATGGTATTCAATTTATAAAGATGATGTTTATTTCCTTATGGTGATTTGCAAGATAATCATGTTGGGAAATCACAGAGGGAGCGCAGCGGAAGAAACTAAAAATTTTTGGACTAAAACGAAAATAAAACTAAAAGCTAACTCTGTGATTCCGTCCAGGATCCACTAACTATGTTTATACTAAGTAAGAAAGGATGTTTACCTAGTTTTGATCGGTGACTTATCGTATTCGCGAATTTGAGAAGTCCACAGAGTGTCCTTCCTCAACCAGTAATCCACACGAGCAGTTTGGCAGATGCCTAGGTGCTAGCCTCCTTCACTTCTTCCCAAGTGAAAAACAGGAACTATATCTATGATTCTTGAATAATCAAGAAGTGTTCTTGATTATCAAGATTGATTGGGCTTAGGCGATTTTTCACTCT
>QANZ01026297.1:0-18684 GCA_003254925.1 Chamaecrista fasciculata | reverse complement strand
AACATATAAATAAAATGATTGGCCCTAGGGCACAATCTCCATCAAATCATACTTTGAACATCATAATTTCTAATTAAATCTCATACGGATCTAGAAAGTAGTCACTTCCAAACAATCATAGACGAATTCATTAATAATCAACAACTAAAATCTTTATCACATAAGCTGGCCGTGACCGACGTGTCACCCGAAACCACGATACTTAAAGTATAACCGGCACATTAATTCAATACATAAGTCATGCCCATAAATCATTGGTTATCACAACCTAGGCTTTCCAGGGCAACCTCTAGTGTGCACACAATTCAATCAGCCTGTCACCTAAGGAATCCACCTTAGGCCATCCACGGAATCCCCCATGGACATTACCCAAATATTCATCGCGAATAATGGGGAGGGCCTCCACCTTCAATGAGTCATGACAAATCACAATATCATAACATTTCACAACACAATATTTATCACATCACTTCTCAATAAATCAAATTTTTATTTCCAACACTTTTTGTAATCAATTTCATGTCTCACAAAATAACTCAAACCACAATTACTTGAACATAATAAAACTTCATCTTTTAAAGATATTCAATTCCAAAAAGGACCATTCAATAATTTTCTAAAAACTGTGAAGGACCAATTCGTAATTTTTCCAGTTTAAAAAGACCATTTTGCAATTTTTCCCGAACACACACTTAGCGCCAGTTTCCATGTTTCCAACTTATTCTCCACCACCAACAACAAAACCCACTCAAACACTATCAATAAACATCATTTCTTCTTGATTCAACAATTTCTCATTGAAAATCAATACAAACTTCAATTCTTGAAGCTATAAAACTTGATGATTCTCACTCATGATTTAGTTCTCAAAACTTGTTTTACTCATCGCAAACTCATCAAATATTCAACAAAACTCAGCAACCAATAAATAAAACATTATTCAACTTTCATTTCCTCATAGCTCAACAAATTTCCAAAAAACAGACCCATGAACTCCAACTTTGAAACTAGAGCTTCAAATGCAATTTCTTGAGTCTCATAATCATCATGAACCCACAACCAACTAAACTTTACATAAACATCAAGATAATCCCAGCAATCTTCATATTTTCAGAAACCCTAAGCATCCAAGGAGAGAGAAACAGAGTTTTGAGTGAGGAGAGAGAGACAAACCCTACCTTAGAAGCAAATTGGTCCTCCAAACTTGAAGATTTCTACCTTGAACTTGATATAGACGAAGCTCCTCCTCAAATTTCCTCTAAATTCTCTCTTCGGTGCTGCTCTTAACTTCAGCCTCTGTTTTTTCTGTCTGCTGCACGAAATCAGCTCTTATAAACAGTCCAATAATTGAGTTTTACTAAACTTTGGGGAAAACTACACTTCTCCCCCCGAAACTTTCTTATTTCTCTCAAAACCCTTCTTTAGTACATTTTAATTCACAATTTAGTCTCTCCATGTCTCATAATTGCTTCTAAACTCCTCCCCAAGCATTAACACAAATTTTATCTATAATTATGATATTTTCAGAATTTGCAGTTTAGTCCTTCCCTCTTCTAGAAATTCCAATTCTTCACATATTTACAATGTAACTTCCTCCACTTTCATATATTGAGCTTCAATACTCTAAATCATTCTTCAAATTAAAATTTCCATTGATAAAAAGTTTTAGAAAAATTATCTTGGGTATTACACTCCCCCTTCTTTTTAATTTTAATTTTCTTATAGGTTTACTTTAAATTCTATTTCTTTCTTTTTCAAAAATACCTCCCTCTTTTTGAAAACTTCTTCCTTTCATCATAAATCTTTTCTTTTTTAGTTTCTAATTTTTCAATCAAAGTTCTAACTTTTTTTCTTTTCGGAGTTTTAATCTTTCTCATATTCATGCATGTTTGAATATTCATTTTGGGGTAAGGTTTGGTTATTAGAGCTAAAGATTCTCTCTCTTTAGATTAAAGATGTAGTCTTTAGACTCAATATTTAATCTTTAGGTTAAAGACTTATTCTTTGAGTTGAAGACTTAGGTCCAACCAATATATAACTATGCCAAATTAATCTTTAGGGTTAAAGATTTAATCTTTTGATCAAAAGGTTTAATTCTATGAGAAGCTTAAAAAATATAATTACAATGATAGGTTAAAACAAAGGCTTGTTAGGTTACCCCTTAAAGCTTTATAAATATCGATTTCAATCTTATATTTACTCCTAAGTTTGGTCATAACTTGAAGACTTTTGTAGGTTATCCCTTAAAAGTTTTTTAAATAGGCCAAAGTCTTATTTTGGTCCCCCAGTTATGCTCAGTGTTTCAAATTGGTCCCTCAGTTATTTTTCATTCCATATTGGTCCCTCAGTTATGCAAAATTTGGCAAAGTTGGTCCCTCTAACAGTTTCCATCCATTTTTCTATTAAAAAAAAAAGATAAAATTGATTTTTAACTCGTAAAAATTTAAATTTTTTGCATTAAGGACCTTGTTCTATATAATAGAACAAAAATGTAAGAAAGAAGAAATAATTTGGGGTTTTTAGTTTATTTCACCCAAAGGTTGGTCTCTCTCTCTCTCCCACGTCGTCCATTCCTCTTTTTTTTTCTTCTCTCTCCTCACCCAAAAACCTCCCTCGAACCTCTTTCCTCCGCCGCCGATGGAGGCTCTGGCCACCGCTCGACTCTCTCATCGGCCGTGCCCCCACCTCCAACTCCAACCCCTCGGGAAAGCCGGAACCCTCGTCGTCGACCACCGCCATTGTCGCCGCCGAGTTCGATTCATCGGCGAAATCGGAGCTACAACTGCCGCCAAGCCTAATGGTGTTGGAGAATCATGGTAGCAATAGATTTCGATCTCCGTCTCTGAGATTCGTCGGCACAGATTGCGTTGTGGATTTGGTTTCGGAGAGAAAATCAGGGTGGTTTTCACGGTGGAGGAAGATAGTGAAGAAGAAGAAGAAGAAGATGAAGAAGAGGGAGGGGAGTCACGTGTTTCCGTCTTGTTTCGAGAACGAGGTGAGGAATCGACGGAGTCGGAGTAGTTGAGATGAGGGATTTGAGTTGGAGGTGGGGGCACGGCCGATGAGAGAGTCGGAGCGGTGGCCGGAGCCTCCATCGGCGGCGGAGGAAAAGAGGTTCGAGGGAGGTTTTTGGGTGAGGAGAGAGAAGAAAAAAAAGAGGAATGGACGACGTGGGAGAGAGAGAGACCAACTTTTGGGTGAAATAAACTAAAAACCCCAAATTATTTCTTCTTTCTTACATTTTGGTTCTATTATATAGAATAAGGTCCTTGATGCAAAAAATTTAAATTTTTACGAGTTAAAAATCAATTTTATCTTTTTTTTTTAACAGAAAAATGGATGGATTGGAAACTGTTAGAGGGACCAACTTTGCCAAATTTTGCATAACTGGGGGACCAATATGGAATGAAAAATAACTGAGAGACCAATTTGGAACACTGAGCATAACTGGGCGACCAAAATAGTGTTGGAGATTGTGCCCTAGGGCCAATCATTTTATGTATATGTTTTGAACATATTGATTAATTTATGGAGATAAATTTTGTTGTTATCATATTATTAGCATGTTTACTATGATAGCGTCCTTGATTAATTATAAGATAATTAATCTAAATCCGTCCCTGGTCAATTCTTCTCGTGGGAGCGAGAATGAACTAAGACCAGCATGACCTCGGTGTATGGGGATACATGCACTAGATGCTTTACGAGAGTCATGGTGCAATTATGTAAGGGGTTACAAGTTGCTGGACTGACCCGGAGAGTCCTGCATGGATTTAGTCATTAGCTAGTCTCTCCTGTACGCCTGTCACGATGCCTTAGACCTGAGGTCTTGACTATTCTGGCGTTGTAGTTGTCAAACTTTGGCCTAGTCTAACGTTGCCCGTAGCAGGGTAGCCATAAGGGCTAGGTACGGGTTTGGTTGATTGCAGTGCTGAGGAATTTTGTTGACCAAGATGGGATTTTGTCCCTCATAGATATGAGAGATATCTAACTGGCGCCCTCGATGAGTCTGTCCAAGGAAAGAGTGGCCAATCAGTATATTGGGACTAGCTCAAGAAATCGAGAAAGTTGAGGTTTGGATTAAGGATGACTTTCCCGTGCCTTATCCAAAACCAAGATATCGTGTGACAATAGGGTCTATGACAAGATGGTACTAAGGTTAAATCGATCATTTTGATAAAACGATAACTCACGTGTTTTGGGTAGTCGTGATGTCTTGCTAGAGTCCGCTCTCGACTTGTGAGTCATAGAGATGGCTTGCTGCCAACTTCACGTGGGGCCTGCTGGGTCACACATGAGCAGGATCTAGACACCGCTTAAAGGGACACGAATTAGGGTTAATTCATGAGTCACTCCGGTGACACATTTTAAGACATAGCTAAATGTCTGGGACATAAAGTCTTGTCTTAAATAATATCTACGGTTGAGATATTTAAATTTGTGGGACAAGTTTAAATATATTAATTGTTAAATAGTTAATGAGATTAATCTATTTACAATTATAATATTGGGGAATAATAAATTAGATAAGGTTCCTAAAAGTTAGGAGATTATTGATATATTAAATTCACTAATATTAGGATAAATTGGATAGAGGGTGGAGCCTCTTTTAGCTAGTTTTAATTAATAGAAATGTTTTATTAATTAAAGTCATGACTTGGATTTGAATTTGAATTCAAGATTTGATCTAGATTTCCAGATTCAAAATTTGAATTAAAGATATTAGGGTAATATTTTAATTCAAAATCTTTGGAAGATAATAAGTTGGTTATGGCTTCCTAAGAGTTAGAAATGTTTTTGATTTATAAAATTTCAAAGAAAATGGGGAGGATAGGCGCATGGCTTGTGGGACCAAGGAGGAAGATTTGATCTTCCAATTTGATTCTCAAAGATTGCTTTTTGAATTCAATTAAGATATTAAGGTAATATTTTAATTAAGAATTCAAGTCCTAAAATTATAATATTATTGTAATCTTATAATTTTATAATTTGATAATCCATTAATTTAGGGATTCCTTAATTATAATTATCAAATTTCCCCAACTCTATATAAACCTAGGCAAGTCGACTTTGAGCTGGCTAATGCATGAGTGAGTTTTGCAATTTCCTTTTGTGAGACAAGAGAGAAAAGTCGCCTAACCCTAGACCTAGAGAGAGAAACTCCATCTTCTCCAAGAGTGAGAGAGAAATCGAGTTGTCCCATATAGCTAGGGTTTTTGAGAGAAAACAAGGTGTTCTTGTTTCTTGCGCCACCTATCTTCTTAAGTTTCAAGAACTGTTCTTGAATTTTGAGAGTCGTAGATCGAGTTCCCTTGTTCTTTTGGAGAAAAGAACTGAAGGCTAGCACCTTGGTGCTACTAAACTGCTCGTGTGGATTACTGGCAGAGGAAGGACGCTTCGTGTGGACTTCTCAGAAACGCACCGTTCAACCGGACCGATTGAAACTCTTGAGGTATACCACTATCTTTACCGGTTTAAATTCATCTAGCGGATCCGTAGGGAAATCACTTTTGTTTTGCGCCATGTTTTAATCAATTTTATTTTTACGATTCCGCTTCGCGCGCCGTGATTTCCCAACAAATAGGACTTTGGCCTTTTAAATATGATAATATTTCCCTTAACTATAAATAAAGACTTTTTAAGTTACCCCTTAAAGTCTACCATAAAAAATAATAATGTTTCTCTTAGATCTAATATCAATGAAAAGATTCTTTCTAGGTTTGTTGGTAAATATCATTATAATAGTTAGAGTTTAGGTTAAAAACTTTAGGTTATCCCTTAAGTTTTATTAATGTTATGCCTATCCCTAAAATTTGTTGCAAATTATAAATGTATGATTGGTTTTCCTATAATTATTGTTTATGCACTCTTGGAAACTAAGGAACACATACTTCCCCCTTTTGGCTTGGGTGTTTACTTTATGTTATGATTATATATTTAAATGCCGTAATCTTTTTTATGAACAAAGTGAGGATGCCCAAGTAAATCCTCTAACCAATCAACAAATTGTTTTTCGATTTACGTGAACTTTGATCCATTAATTAAGGTACGTTAGCCTTAGGTTAATACGTGAGTCAAGTCTAACCTTAAATTATTTTATTTTCTTTTTCTTTATAAATTTCTAAAACCCAACTCTTATGAATTCTTATATGTTTTTTATGAATTGTTTGGGAATGAGATTTATTTATTGCTGCCTGGAAATATTTGTTCATTTATTTTAGTACCAATTGTTGTTGTTCATTGTTTATTATACTTGTATAGGGATAATTAATCATAAATATTTAAATCATTTAGTTTTTAAATAATTATTTTCAGATAAACTTCCAATTAGAGGGGTATTCTAGGGTGCCTAACACCTTCTCTTGAAATTAGCTCCAAACTCATCTTTGGTTCAAGATTGGTTTGTCTATTTTTCGAAAACTCTTTATTAATTTTTAATAAAATTTGGCAGGTAACTCTTTGGTCATAGTCATTAGAGACATTCTCCGCAAGGTCAGACATGATAGCCAGGGAGAGACAACCATACCGAACAACAAACAAATTTTACTATTTTCACATACTCAGGGAGAGACAAATGCGATAGAAAAGACCCATGGCCTAGCAAATACTCACTTAAACTCTCCCTTGCAAGCCTTACACTCCATATCCATACTAAAGAGACTCAACAAGAATGTGGCATGGAGACGCAACGGCAATGTGACATGATTTGATAATAGAGTCTAGAAACCTTTACCAGAAACCAGTTATAGTGTGATCTATATTGATCTCTACTTCTCTCCATATTCTTCTCTAGTCTTGAATCACCATTCTCTAATTTTTGGCATCTTTTTGGTTGGAGTTTATTGGATAATACCCTGCTTGTTGTTTATTTTTAGTCTGTATCTATTTCGCTCATTAATAATAAAAGGAAATGCTATATTGTTGCTTTTAATAATTTTTTAATAAGAATTTATAATTAGTTTAAGAAAAGAAGTTTTTTATGTAACATCCTAATCTTATTTTCAATGAGATTAAAGTGCAAATGAGGTGTTTACTTACAAAACTCGGGAAAGTATAAGTATTGAGGCTAATTTACGATTATTGAGGGGTTTATTTATAGTTAAGGAAGGAATGGAGAGTTAATCCAATTGAAAGGGACCATAATAAGGGTTCTGAGAGAAGGAGGTTCTAACTTCTAAGTGTAATTATTTTAAAGAACCAAACAATGACAAGTTGAGGGGATGGATCAAATTGCAAGAAGAAAGGGAAAGGGAAAGGGAAAGGGGGAGATGAGCTTGAAGAAGGAGGAGGAGGAGAGAAGGGTTTGGGAATTCATTATCAAATCTTGAGGTAGGATACTTCTCTTCCCTCTATCATGTAATTCATCCATTATTTTTTCCATAGTTCTTTATTTTTAAGTAAAACGAGGTTACTTTGATGATTTTGTATCTTTGATGATAAATACATGTTGTTGATTGCATCTAAGTAAGTAAGTACGGTTTGTGCATGGGTGTTCATAAATCATGGGATTATGCTTCTATGGGGTCCGCCTTTTCATAAATATGTGATGGATGTTAAGTTCATAAGGAAATACGTATAAAAGTTAGGGTTCTTAATTTATGAACATGAATTTTGTGAGCTTTAACCCTTGGGTCATGCTTGTTTATGGCATTATGATGTTTGAAGGCTTGAATGGGAGTAGAAATCCTTCATTGTTTTTTACCCATGTATCATGTTTTGGCGGTAAAAATCAAGCTAGGCTGCTTTGGTGGTGAACATGGGTTGTTTTGGGAGCCCTTTGCCACAACAATTTCACCATGAGGGGTTGCGACCATAAATGTCGTGGGCTCGTGGCAACGGATACATAGAGCAGTAAAAAATGCTTTGCTCATCGTTGTGGACTTTCTCACAGAACCTCATGGTAGGGTTACCTTGTTTTGTAGAAAATTCTCAATTTTTCATGGTTCGGTTTCTTGCTTATTAGGGACCTTCTAGACACCTAATTGTACATTAAAACATGAGCTAAATATTTGGTTTAAAGTGGTTAAAAATAATGGCTTATAACAAGTATGTGAGTGAATGAAATGAGAAACAAAAAAGGGTTTGAAACTTGTGTAACTGTGATATGCTTTGAAGTGTGAATACAAAAGAAGGGTTAAGCATATTATGGCCATGTAGTGTATGAATGATATCATTATTTCATAAATATACTGAGGCAAGATTGAATGATATTGCATGCTGATGTTAATTCAACAAGGAAAAGGGATAGAGATTTGAATTTATTCATGGCTTTGTCATTAGAATTATGACTCTAAAATGTGAACTTTATGTGATGCACTTAGTTCATTGGATGATGTGGAAGCATTCACATGTATGATTATAAATGATCATGTTGGGAAAAAAAGCAATAATATATGACGATTCGTAAGGCGATAGCATGTCATGAATTAATTTGTTGTTCTATAACGAAGTATGTACTTATGGGAGGAGTAGTGTATGAACATGGTGTTCGGAAATCACACGCCCAAAGCACGCAGCGGAAGCGAAAAAAAAAACTCAAATAAAATTGGCGCAGAGCTTGTGATTTCCTACATGATCCACTGTTTGAATTTAAACCGGTAAAGGAAGAAGTATACCTCAAATGTTTCAATCGGTCCGGTTGAATGGTGCAATTCCCAAAAGTCCACTCCAAGCGTCCTTCCTCTGCCGGTAATCCACACGAACAGTTTGCTGACACCAAGGTGATATCCTTAAGTTCTTTTCTCCAAAAGAACTCGGGACTCCCATCTACGGTTCTTGGTGATCAAGAACAATTCTTGAACCAAGACTCTAGGTGGCACAAGAAAACCAAGACTCTTCTTGTTTTTCCTCTCAAAACCCTAGTTTTTGGGACAAGTCGAATTCTCTCTCTCTTGGAGAAGTTTGACTTTCTCTCTCTAGGATTAGGGTTAGTCGACTTTTCTCTCTTGTCTCACAAGAAGTCAAAAACCTCACTTGTTTGTGTGTGTGATATGCTCAAGTCGACTTGCTCCTTTAAATTATATAGTTTGGGGAAATTTGATAATTATAATTTAGGGTTTCCCTAAATTAGTGAATTATCAAATTATAAAATTATGAGATTACAATAATATCACAATTTTAGGACTTGAATTCTTAATTAAAATATTACCTTAATATCTTAATTTGAATTCAAAATACAATCTTTGAGAATCAAATGGAAGATCAAATCTTCCCTTGGACCCACAATGCCATGCGCCATCTCCCCTCTATTTTTCTTGGAATTTAATAAATCAAAATAACAATCCTAACTCTTAGGAAGTTATAACCAACCTATTATCTTCCAACAATATTGAAGTAAAATATTACCCTAATATCTTTAATTCAAATTCATGACCCTAATTAATAAAACATTTTCATTAATTAAAAAGCCAATTCAATATATGAGGCGCCACCCTCAACCCTAATTCTCTTAATATTAGTGAATTTAATAAATCAATAATCTCCTAACTTTTAGGAATCTTATCTGATTTATTATTCCCTAATATTATAATTGTAAATAGATTAATCCAATTAACTATTTAACAATTAATATATTTAAACTTGTCCCACAAATTTAAATATCTCAATCGTAGATTTTATTTAAGACAAGACTTCATGTCCCAGACATTTAGTTATGTCTTAAATTGTGTCACCGGAGTGACTAACGAATTAACCCTAATTCGTGTCCCATTAAGCGGTGTCTAGATCCTGCTCATGTGTGACCCAGCAGGCCTCACGTGAAGTTGGCAGCAAGTCATCTCTATGACTCACAAGTCGAGAGCAGACTCTAGCAAGCCATCACGACTACCCAAAACACGTGAGTTATCGTTTTATTAAAATTGATTTAACCTTAGTACCACCTTGTCATAGACCCTATTGTCACACGATATCTTGGTTCTGGATAAGGCACGGGAAAGTCATCCTTAATCCAAACCACAACTTTCTCGATTTCCTGAGTTAGTCCCATTTTCCTGAGTGGCCACTCTTTTCTTGGACAGACTCATCGAGGGCGCCAGTTAGATATCTCTCATCTCTATGAGGGACAAAATTCCATCTTGGTCAACCACATTCCTCAGCACTGTAATCAACCAAACCCGTACTAGCCTGTATGGCTACCCTACTACGGGCAGTTGGACTAG
The DNA here is from genome assembly GCA_003254925.1 of Chamaecrista fasciculata. Taxonomy (NCBI): domain Eukaryota; kingdom Viridiplantae; phylum Streptophyta; class Magnoliopsida; order Fabales; family Fabaceae; genus Chamaecrista; species Chamaecrista fasciculata. The sequence goes on along the minus strand of QANZ01026297.1, from coordinate 8,527 downwards.
GCCAAAGTTCGACAACTACAACGCTGGAATAGTCAAGACCTCAGGTCTAAGGCATCGTGACAGGTGTACAGGAGAGGCTAGCTAATGACTAAACCCATGCAGGACTCTCCGGGTCGATCCAACAACTTGTAACCCCTTACATAATTGCACCATGACTTTCGTGAAGCATCTAGTGCATGTATCTCTATACACCGAGGTCATGCTGGGCTTAGTTCATTTCAAGTTCCCACTTGAATGAGCGACCAGGGACTGTTTAGACTAATTATCATATAATTAATCACAGATTGCTATCATAGTAAACATGCTAATAATATGATAACGACATAATTTATCAACTATAAATTAATCAACCATATGTTCAAAACATATACAAAAATTGATTGGCCCTAGGGCACAATCTCCAACAAACTCCCACTTGCACTAGGTACAATCATCAATCTAGCTGTTCCTACAACTACAAGAAATTTTCGATTTTGTGACGGACAAATCCGTCACTAAAGCATGAAATCTGTCACTAAACAGCGAATTAGTGACGGATATGTCTGTCACAACGTCCGACGCTAAAAGGCGCGTCACTAAATTCATGTGACGGATGTAGATTCCGTCACTAAATTTGTGACGGACTAAATGGGAAATATTCCTTCACAAAACCGTCACTAATTGTAATCAACGTTGTAAACAAATTTCGTCATAAATCTGTCACTAATTTGCCGTCACTAATTTTCCGTCACAAATCTGTCATTAATTAGCTGTCACAAATTTAATTTTAATTTTCACACAATCTGTCACTAAATATCCGTCACAAATCCGTCTATAAATATCCATCACAAAACTATCTATATTATCATCATAATATAACATGAAGTCACAAAAGTCAAGAGTTGTTGGACCAATCCTTCTAATACATGTACTTCTAATAAAAAGTCACAAAAGTTATAAATATCATTCACTTACTGAAAAAATATAATTGAATGTCTTGAAAGTAACACACATCAATTGTAGTACTACTAAAATTAAAATATAATAATTCAACTACAATTAACACAACTATATCCTTGTCTAAGATTGTTAAAACTTGCATATTGATGATCTTCATATGAATGAGATATTCTATTTGTTGCCAAGAGTTGTATGTTGCACCAATCCTTCTAACACTTGTACTTTATTTTCCAATTGTTGCCTCTCTTGTTTCTCTTGTTTAACTTATTGACGCATCATTTCCATATTACTTAATGAATCCCCATTGATGTCAACCTGTGATTCAACCAGTGAAATATGAGTATAAACCTTCGGAACATCTTACCCAAACCCATAACTCCTTATTTTTGTACATATGCATAACAAGCCATAAAGGGGGTGAAATGAGGAAAAAATTGCACAAAAGCATCAAAACAAAAGGTCAATCTTCAGTTGACACACCTTAAATAGTCATAAAAGCATATAAAAACAAAGTTAAAACCCAAAAGACTCAATAGAAATTTGCATGTCCTTCCTACCAGTTGATCACTTATTAGAGAGTGTCTAAAACATGCTTTAAGACTCAAATAAAATTCAAAATCTGTACAGAAATTAAGGTAAAAGTCATGGTATTAGGACAAAAATGTAAAGTGGAGTGAATATAAAAGTAATGAATTGAATATATATCAAGTTAACCTACTACTACAGTTTCAAATAAAAAAATGAACAGTTGCAGTTTTTAATAAATCCATTATAGTTTTCCGTCCTACCTGCCTATAAGATTTTGACACATATATTATCAATTTTAGCATGAACTACTTCCCACTAATGAAAATGAGATAGCATGTGTGGCAAAAAGCAAATAAAGAATATGATTTTGAAGAGTCAGAATGTAAAGAAGATAGAATAATATACTTCAACATGTTTATAGAGCTCAGGGGCGGGTAGCTTGATTACGTCACACTTCTTGACCAAAGCTTCTACCTCATTACAGATTGCTCCTATAGCATCCTGATGATAGAGACAATAGGAAAAAGATAGTGTATCAGTGCGAAATTTTGGATTATTTTAATTGTAGTGGACCTAAGGCCCTTATCAAAAATCACATACCTTATTCATACTATAGTCATTAATAATGCAAAACGCTTATGAGATCTTTAATAGATGTCTTAACTCTTAATGTACAATCTGTACTACAGATAAAGATTCATATCAGTTGACCCATTACTCTCTTCATCAATATTCAATATAAATATAATGACAAGTAAAAATATAAGTTGTGATACTTGGGTTGGTTTATCATATAATTTAGTAACCTTGAACTAAAAAGTTAATCAAGTACAATTACCAAGAAAACAAGGGGACCTACATAAGATATTGCATTTACTGTATAATAACATTCCTCCACATGCATGATATTTGGTTTCATATTCTTTGGTTTAAAACGGGTATACATTTGCTAGCATGAAGCTAAGTATTAGTTAAGCAATACACTAGGAAACACAAGTCAAGAGCAGGGGAAAAAACAAGTACAAAAGGGAAATTGAATTAGTTTAAAAAAGAGATTATATATATAAGATGCATTTAAGTTTTCTGCACTGTCTATTTCTAAATCGTGCAATACAACATCCTATTTGGGACACAAGAAATTGACTTTATAAAACACTAAAAGAATTCTCACCAAATTCATCAAAAGAGGAAAAAACAATAACAACAGTCTATTTCTCACCAAACACTTGAACCAGTTTCTGATTCAAAGATTGAACCAGTTTCTGGTTCAAATTTCCACAAAATCTATTTTCTAATTTTGGCCTCAAAATTAAATAATAGATAATTAGGCTCCACTGTTTTCTGGTTCAATGAAATTCTTTGCACACATGAGACATGCCTAAACAAAACTTTGAATGATATGCTAGTTTCCATCTTATGGTTGACAAAAACTAATTAATCTTTTGGGATAAACTTTCATATTATGACTCTATAGAATGATCTATCGCTATGCTCATATCAATCATCCAAGAATTAATTAAAAAGAATATTGGCTATCTCTTACATAATGATATTAACATCCATACAATAAAGTTCAGTGCCATCACTCCATAGTGTCATGCATAAGCCCACTACAATACATCGTTAGACAAAACTTACCAAATCAATACATGCATAACCAACCATCCCTTCATCTCAAGTCTTTTGAATCACAATATTATGCTTTCCTGTGTCCAGCAATTGTTAGCTTCCCAGTAAGATCCCTAATTACAAAAGTTCATTTGAATCAAGATAATTCAAGAATCATGATTCAGAAACAAATTAGATTGTAAAAAAATCATCAAGCAAACCAATTTTACACTGAACCTACCGAATCTACCAACAAATTATATGTACTTCTGATCAACACGTAATTTACCAATTATGATTCTTCCAACAACGAGAATATCACTCAACAGCTTCAACAAGAACTTTTTGCATCAATCCCTCAATTCTGCCTTAGTTCAAATCAAACAAAAAACAATGGGTAAAGGATCATGACGAAAGAGAACGAAAAACCTAAGCAATTGAAGCATTATGACGTATTCACGATTCGAATTAGAAACCAATTGCAGAAACACAAATTGCCATCTTTTCTCAGAAAAGAAGAAAACAATAGATCGACTAATAAACCACTGGTGCGAAGAGAGCACGATCGCAAAAAGAGGGATTGGAAAGACGTTGATTGAAGTAGAGTAGTGAATAAAACTAAAGAAAGCAAAAATTAAAAAGCTAAAAAAACGGATTGCAAGCTAGGAATATCAGGATGGCTTGCGAGCCCACTGCAAAAGAGAGTAAAACAAAGGTATTAGCATTGATCATTCAACCACAAAAGTATAGGAAGAGAGAAAGAGTGAATGAGCAAGGAAGATAGAGATCCGACGCCTCTGCTTCACCTCCTCTCTGCCGTCTGTCTTACTGTCCGACGCCTCTGCTTCACTGACTCGCCGTCGTCCGTTTACAGTTCGACGCCGTTGGCCCCCTCGGCTTAGGGTTTCGAGAGTGAAGTTGAAGTTGAAAGTGTGCCGGTGAGTGTTTTTAGTAGAACAAGAATGAGCCAGAATAATAGAAGCTGAGAATTGAAAAAGAAACCTAAAAAATTTGGGGAAAGAGTTTAGCGGCAATGGAGGGAGGGAACTGAAAAGTTTTTGGATGAAAAGTTTTATGGGTGAAAAGATTTTAAGTGTGGCGCTAGATTTTAAGTTTTTGGTCAGACTTCTCTCACATACTTTTAATATTAGTGACGGACGATAATTTGTAACAAATATTCCTCACTAATTTGACTAATGTCATCAAATTAGTGAGGAAATGTTGAGTCCCTCACAAATTCATCACTAACATTAGTATTTTGTGACCGAATTGTTTCCGTCACAAAAATTCGTCACAAATTTTGATTTTTCTAGTAGTAGGTACACTGATCAATGCGTCTAATCCCCATCGATGATACTGTTGGGAATCCCAGACGCCAAACGCAGCGGAAGCCAAAAATAAAACAATAAAAAGCGCCTAGGCCCTAGAATTCCTGAACAAATCCGCTAGTAGAATTTAAAACTTTTAGATAGTGGTATACCTCACGAGTTTCAATCGGTTGTACAAGGCGTGTGCAAGGAGTCCACTCTCAGCGTTCTCCCTCTGCCGGTGATCCACACGAACAGTTTCTTGGGTACCAAGGTGCTAGCCTTCCGTTCTTTTCTCCAAAAGAACCAGGGACCAATCTACAGTGTTTGAATTCAGGAACTCCTTGAATCCAACAGCAAAAATGGCGCACAGAAGAAACCCCCCACAAGAACTCCTTCTTGCCTTTTCTTCTCTCACATAAGCCCTAGTTTTAATGGTGGAGTTCGATTTTTCCTTAACACCTTAGGCAAAATCGATTTTCCTCTCTCTAAGGCTAAAGTCGATTTTTCTCTCTCTCTACAAGGAGGAAGACAAAATCACAATGTGAGCTAGGGTTAGGCAAGTCGACTTGCCCCCTATAAATAAACATAATTTTTGGTGATTTTAAAATTCCTAAAATCATGATATTCTGATAATATAATTATTTTAGGACTTGAATTTACAATTAAAATATTACCTTAATATTTCAATTTAAATTCAAAATGCAATCTCTGAGAATCAAATGGAAGATCAAATCTTCCCATGGGACCCACAAGGGAAAGCGCCATCCCCTTTTAATTTTATCTTGGAATTTTATAAATCAAAAACCTTCCTAACTCTTAGGAATTCATGATTCACCAAAGATACTAAGAGGAGATCTCACCAAATCTGTTTGAATCAAATCTTTTGATATCTCCATCAAATCTTTTGAATTCAAACTTATTATTTAAATTAATAAAACAATTTTATTAATCCAAATATGACACATGAGGCGCCACCCTCATATTAATATTGGGGAATTTCATAATTCAATAATTTCCTAACTTTTAGGAAACTTATCTGAATTATTTTTCCCTGATATTTTAATTGTAAATAATTAATCTCTATTAATTATTTTAACAATTATTATATTTAAACTTGTCCCACAAATTTAAATATTCCACAACTGTAGATTAATTAAGACAAGACTTAATGTCCCAGACATTCCGCCGTGTCTCAAATTGTGCCACCGGAGTCACCCACGAATTAACCCTAATTCGTGTCCCTATTTAAACGGTGTCCCGATCCTGCTCATGTGTGACCCAGCAGGCCCCACGTGAAGTTGGCAGCAAGTCATCTCCATGACCTACAAGTCGTGAGCGGACTCTAGCAAGCCATCACGACTACCCAAAACACGTGAGTTATCGTTTTTACCAAAAATCGACTTAACCTTAGTACCACCTCGTCAGAGACCCTATTGTCCTACGATATCTTGGTCATGGATTAGGCACAGGAAAGTCATCCATAATCCAAACCACAACTTTCTCGGTTTCCTGAGTAAGTCCCAATTTCCTGAGTGGCCACTCCTTTCCTTGGACAGACTCATCGAGGGCGCCAGTTAGATATCTCTCATCTAATGAGGGACAAAATCCCATCTTGGCCAATCCACATTCCTCAGCACGACAATCAACCAAACCCGTACTTAGCCCTTATGGCTACCCTGTCACAGGCAACGTTAGACTAAGCCAAAGTTTGACAACTGCAACGCCGGAATAATGATGACCACAAGTCTAAGGCATCGCTACAGGTGTACAGGAGAGGCAAGCTGATGACTAAACCCATGCAGGACTCTCCGGGTCAGTCCAGCAACTCGTAACCCCTTACGCAATTGCACCATGACTCTCATCCCAGCATCTAGTGCATGCATCTCTATGCACCGAGGTCATGCTGGTCTTAGTTCATTTTTGTTCCCACGAAAACAATCGACTAGGGACAGATTTAGATTAATTATCTCATAATTAATCACGGACGCTATCATAGTAAACATGCTAATTATGATAACACATTAATTTATCTCCATAAATTAATCCAAATGTTCTTAACATTTCACATAAAATGATTGGCCCTAGGGCACAATCTCCAACAGATACATGTCGCTCATGTATGACCCGCGCAAGAGGCTTTGTAATAGGATCGGCAACGTTATCCTCGCCTGCTACTTTGCATATCTTCACATCACCTCTGTCAATCATTTCTCTGACAAGGTGAAATCGCCTGAGTATGTGTTTGGTCCTTTGATGGGACCGTGGCTCCTTGGCTTGTGCAATAGCCCCGCTATTGTCACAATACAAGGTAATGGGATAAGCAATGGTCGGAACCACACCAAGCTCGGAAACGAACTTTCTAATCCACACAGCCTCCTTTGCTGCATCTGATGTTGCTATGTACTTAGACTCCGTTGTAGAATCAGCAATCGTGCTCTGCTTGGAACTCTTCCAACTCACGCTGCCACCGTTCAGGAGAAACACATATCGGGAATGCGATTTGAAATCATCTTGGTCGGTTTGGAAACTGGCGTCTGTGTAACCCTTTACACGTAGCTCCTCATCAGTTCCACCGTATTCCAAGAACTCATCCTTAGTTCTTCTCAAGTACTTAAGAATGTTTTTGACAGCGGTCCAATGATCCTCACCAGGGTGTTGTTGGAATCGGCTCATCATGCTCAGGGCAAATGACACATCGAGTCAAGTACACAGCATGACATACATGATGGATCCTATTGCCGAAGCATAAGGGATGCCACTCATGCGCCCTCGCTCAACAAGTGTCTTGGGACACTGTTTCTTGCTCAGGGTCAAACCATGATTCATCGGAATGAATCCCTTCGTGGAATCTTGCATACTGAACCGATTCAGTACCTTATCCAAGTATGTACTCTGACTTAATCCAAGAAGCCTTCGAGATCTATCTCTATAGATCTTGATGCCTAGAATATAGGCAGCTTCTCCTAATTCCTTCATTGAGAATGATTTTCCCAACCAAGATTTTACAATCTCCAAGGTTGGAATATCATTTCCAATGAGCAATATGTCATCAACATACAGCACCAAGAACACAATTGTGCTCCCACTAACCTTCTTGTAATCACAAGGTTCATCAGGGTTTTGTAAGAAGCCAAACTCTTTGACTACTTCATCAAAACGATGATTCCAACTCCGGGAGGCTTGCTTCAATCCATAAATGAATCTCTAAAGCTTGCACACCTTTCCTGGTTCCTCTGGACATACAAACCCCTCAGGTTGTGTCATGTACACATCCTCGAGCAGCCTTCCATTAAGGAATGCTGTTTTGACGTCCATTTGCCATATCTCATAGTCGTAATATGCGGCTATGGCAAGGAGGATCCTAATGGACTTGGCCATCGCAACTGAGGAAAACGTTTCGTCATAGTCAATACCATGACGTTGAGTAAACCCTTTTTCAACTAGCCTCGCCTTAAAGACATTGACGTTGCCATCCATGTCGATTTTCTCCTTGAAAACCCACTTTCACCCTACGGCTTTTACACCTTCAGGTGCATCAACCAAGGTCCATACCTTGTTGTCATACATGGACTGCATCTCAGCCTTCATGGCTTCAACCCATTTCTCAGAGTTGAGATCCACGATGGCCTCTTGATAGGTGGTAGGCTCACCACGCTCCATGAGCAACACATCCTTGTTGTCAGTCATCAAAAATCCATATCTTTGAGGCTGAAAACGTGTTCTATCAGACCTTCGTGGTTCTTGTTTTACTAGAGGAGCTTCCACAACATCTTGTGGCTCTTCTCCAGTTTCCGTCTGCGCCTCTGAAGTGTCTTGTGGATCTTGAACCTCTTCAAGATCTATATCTTACTCCCACTGTTTCTTTTGGAAACAAGATCCTTTTCTAGAAAGAATCCACTTCTGACTACAAACACTTTGTTGTCAGATGGGTAGTAGACATAATACTGTTGGGAATCCTAGGCGCCTAAGGCAGCGGAAGCAAAAATTAAAATTAAAATAAACACCTAGGTCCTATGATTCCCGAACGGATCCGCTAGTAGAATTTAAAACTTTTGGTTAGTGTTATACCTCAGAGTTTCGAATCAATCAGTTGAACGAGGCGAGTTCCACGGAGTCCACTCCCAGAGTTCTCCCTCTGCCAG
>QANZ01026288.1:8280-28058 GCA_003254925.1 Chamaecrista fasciculata | reverse complement strand
AGGCTTAAGTGCACTTTTGGTCCCAATACTATGACTAAGGTTTCAATTTGGTCCCATAACTATTTTTGTTGCAGATTTGGTCCCAAACCTTCGCAAAAAGTTTCACCGTTAGTCCTCTGTTCAATTCCGTCCAATTTTCTCCGTTAAATGTGACGTGGCATGCTGACTGGGATGCTGACGTGGCAAAATCAAATGAGATGGAGTAAGTTAGGATCAATATGTAAAATTTAATAACTTCTGTGGACTGAATCCACAATATCTACAAATCATCAATTCAATCTATATAAAAAAGTTGGCGTTTTCGCAAAAAACATTTAGGGTTCGCGCAGCTTCGCCTCTCCAACTTCTCTCCCTCTAATCTTCTTCTTCGTCTTCTCCAACTTCGTCTTCTTCGTCTTCTCCAACTTCGTCTTCTTCGTCTTCAACTTCGTAAGTCGAATTTATGGCGCATTCCGAAGGTTCAGTAGGATCTGTTGTTAGGACTTGTCCTTTTTGCTACTGCGGCGAGAGAGCAATTATTCTGACTTCGAAGACTGATGAGAATCCGGGAAGAAGGTTTTGGAGGTGCAGATACTATAAGGTAAGGATATCTCGAAAACCAACCACAATCTCATGACTACCAACTACTAGTATTTCTCTGTAAAATATCTAAACTTTTGTCATTTCAATCTTCGGTGGGTCAAACCCAATTTCCTGAAGACCCCGACCTGTAAGGATATTTCGCCTTTTATATATTTTCTCATTGTCTGATTTCCAAAGTTTTTTGGACTTTATAGGGTTAACTTTTATATTTGACAAAAAATGATGCCATTTTTTTCAATATTTGTTCATTGATTTTCATGTCTCTATTTGAGAAAATTGCGGGCAGGTTTTTTTCTTCAAATCAATTAGCGTGTAAATTTTTTTTAGAGTGTATGATATGATGAATTATTGTTGGGAAAAGAGCATGCAGTTTTCAATTTTGGAAGTTATTTCAAGTGCGTATGATACTGTTATTCATGAATTTTTTGGCTTCTTTTTAGGTGGAAGGGCGCTGTGACTTTTTTGATTGGCTTGACAATGACGATTCTCTTCATGTTGTTGTTGGAAGGCTTAAATTGAAGCTAGCAACTTCAAATGGAATTATTAAGAGGCTAAGAAGATTGAATACTGGATTTTTTTTTGTAATGCAATGATGTTTGCAGTTGCTGGAGTTGTAGTTTATTTGTGGGTGAAAGGTTGTAACAAGTGAGATGTAATGGCTGTAGGTTTATTTTGAGGACTTGCTGTAGTTGTAGCCTATGTGTTTAGTAGAGTATGTGTTTAAGTTTATTAGATTATGTGTAGAAGTTTAGATAAATGTTGANAAGTTTTAATCTTTTCCCTATTCTCAGCCCATCTCGTCATCAAGTATATTCGGATTTCCTCGAGCATTTTCTCAATGGGATGCTCTCTATACTCAACAATGACACTGTTGAATGTCTCAGACATATTATTCACCAATGTGTCGCATTTTGGTCCTCCAGTGAACCTAGATTTGCTCCAGTATCTTGGAGCAATTTTCACCAAATCTTGAAATGCTTTAAGTTTCGCTTCTTTAATGTGTCTCATTATCCTCTCCCACTCTTCTGGGCATGTAGCATTTGCAGCTTTCCACATTAGCTCCTTCAAGTGTCTCCCCGGATGGTCCTTCCTCCAGTTACTGTATAGATGACGAACACAAAATCGTTGTTCCACTCCTGGAAGCAGCTCATTTATAGTTGGCACCAACCCCTTCATCATTGATGAAAAATATGAAATAGAGTGTTAGCAAGCAAGAAAATACAGAATTTACATAAAGTTCATACAGAAAATTCGAAGAGAGAAGTTGATCAGACCTTTTGTTGATCAGACATGATGCATAAGCCATTTAAAGCAGTGGGGCCCAAATCATTAAGTAGCAGCTCCAAAAACCAAGTCCAAGTGTCTTTATTCTCTTTCTCAACAATTGCAATGGCAAGTGGTAGCATTTGATCATTAGGATCTCTACCAACTGCAGAGAGAAGTTGGCAACCATACCCAGCTTTCAGGAAGCACCCATCTAATCCAATAATATTCCCATCTCCCTCTTTCTCATTCTCAGCATCATAATCTGGTCTTCTTTGGGTGACCAGCTTCACCGTAGATCCCTCGTTACTGTTGTTGAGATCTTCTAGGTAGTCATTTATCCTCCTAAATTGTTCAGCCATGCTACCTTTGATATTGAGCAATGCTTTCTTCCTAGCTCTACAAGCCTTGGTCTTAGATAAGTTGCAGTTCCATTTCTCCTTCGCCATATTTCGAATGTGAGCTAGCCGCATTTTCGGATTATACTGCAACTTCTTATCCAGGCTCTCTGACAACCAAGTAGAAGACATGACGGGGTTATCAAGTGCTCGAGAACATCTATGGGTGTTCAAACAACTTCTCAATTGCCACGTGTCTTCACAACCAAGCTTCCTACATGTGGCATGCCATTGACAATCGTTGCCACCAGTGCACACAGCTTTGCATCGCATCTTATCATTCTTCACGAACTTGATTGCCCTTCCTGTCAGAGATGGCAAAGACAAGACTGGGAATTAATAATATAGTTAATTAAATATAAAGTGAACTAATAGGAAACTAAAAATAACTAGAAATAAAGAAAATGAATTTCATCAATAAAGTATCAGAACATATTTCAAGTGTACCTGCATGGACAGAATAATCTATAACTGCTTTCCGAAATTCTTGTTTTGTTGCAAATACAGTGCCTATATCCCAATTGAATTCTGACATATTCTTCGTTCTCCTAAATCTTGGGAAGTTAGGTCGTTCCACATCATTCTCAGAATCAGAGTCTTGTGTATGCACAGAATCTGATTCATCCTCAATGTCTGAAAGCCCCCTTGGAGTTCTCTTTCTAGGTGATCGGCTATGGACTTCAATATCTACTTCATCTTCATCTTCAGATATGGCGGCATCAATATTTACAATATCTTCATAAAATTCATCATCAGAACTTATAATATCGCCTTCATCAATTACACCCTCCATAATCAGAGTTTGCAAAGCATCTTCATCATTGCAACCTTGCCTTTCATCAATTATAGCCTTGCCTTTGTCAACACTCTGCTTGTCAGTTTCATCAATAGTTACAATATCTTCATCAAATTCATCATCAGAACTTATAATATCGCCTTCATCAAGTACACCCTCCATAATCAGAGTTTGCAAAGCATCTTCATCATCTTCAACACTCTGCTTGTCAGTTTCATCAACCTTGCCTTTCTCAGCACTCTGCTTCTCACTTTCATCAATAACAGCCTTACCTTTGTCAACACTCTGCTTCTCAGTTCGCACAACATAAAGATAAACTGTCCCAACCTCCATGCCGATGGTAGACATTTCAATTGATTGTGCATCCTCTATAACGTTGGTTAAGGCCAACTCCAATGTCTGAAATGGGTGGGCGTACATCATATTATAGCTGCCTTCTTTATACCCTAAGTCTTCAAGGTCACCCGTAATCTCAAAAAAACTCCATTTGTCTGGATCACGATCGGTCCACTCGGTGTAGCTGCCACCTACATACTGAAGGTCTCCTTTTCTCTCAAAAACACCTCCATGATAAACTTTCACAGTGAAAGTCTCTCGCATTCTTCAACCAATCAAAATAAGAAAGTTATCAGAACAAAATGGAAGGGGCAGTGACAAATCTTACGTTAGTAAAACAATTAGTCATACCACTGGCAGTTATGAAAATTGGTAAATATATATAGATAGAAAATAATTCCTTATGGGACCAAATATGCAACAAAAATAATTATGGGACCAAATTGAAACCTTAGTCATAGTATTGGGACCAAAAGTGCACTTAAGCCTAATTTTTTAAAAAAATATTTGACTTTGTGACTCCAAGACTTCTCAAAACAGCAACACCCAAGATACTTAACTTCTCAAAACAGAACTCAAAACAGCAAAATATGCAAGGACTAAGTACCAATACCCAAGACTTCTCACGCAATACCCAAGATGATTAACGCAATACCAAAGTCTTCTTTATTGTTCCATGCTAAAAGTTCAGTTAAGTCTATCCATCAACATTGCAATGCAACTGAAACTATGTAAAGGACTAAGTACCAAACATTAATGCCTTGAACTTGAAGGGGATTCAGAAAGTGCGTGTTTGTTGACAAACAACAACAAACTGAGAAAATTCACCTTTTAGTTCTTAAAATTTCCAGAGATTAAACCAGAGATTAAACCAAGCATTTCAATAAGCACTGAAGAACTAACTTGTAACAAGTTATAAATTTCCAGCATTCCTTTTATAGTCTCAGCATAAAACAAAGTGTGTTGGAAAATTTCCTGAAAGATATCAACCATCTCTAATATAACCATGTCATAGTCTCAGCATTCCTTCAGAACACCATAAGTATAACTAACATCTAATTCCTTTGTCTTCAGAACACCATATGTCAATCAAGATATATGTATTTTCATGGTCTCAACATTCCCTTCAGAACACCTTCAGAACACACTCTGTTTTTAGCAAATGAAAATACAAGCCCTAACACACACAAAAATTTTCTAACACCTCTAAATACGCAAAATACTTTACATCAACAACAGATAAGCACTGAAATCGACTCTAAAACATACATCTACCTTCAAATCACTAGTGATCATGCCCTAAACATACCAAAAGTCATAGAAAGTTATTTAGCCGAAAAAAAAGACCCAAACATTATTCAAAAATGTCCTAACCAACCGAAAATCAACCAAGAAACATGGAGAAGCTCAGAGAGAAGGAAAAATCGTTCAAACCCTAAATCGAAATTCGAAAAATACCTCAATAATGGCTTCCGACGACGACGACGTTGCTAAGCCTCAGAATCCGACGACGTTCCGCACAAAAACCACTCTCTCTCACTAGCGCTTGCTTCAGAGAAACTCCGTCGAGCCAGTGTTCTTTCGTCGACCAAACCCTAGCGCTCTGAAGGAAGGAAGAAAGGCAGAAGATGAACGATGTTTATGTTAGAATGAAGAAGATGAAGAGTTCGTATATGTTTTATGAGTTTGGCGGGCACAAAGGCAATTCATTTGGGATAAAATTGTGGATTCAGTCCATATAAGTTATTAAATGTTACATATTGATCCTAACTTACTCCATCTCATTTGATTTTGCCACGTCAGCATCCCAGTCAGACTGCCACGTCACACTTAACGGAGAAAATTGGACGGAAGTGACCAGGGGACTAACGGTGAAACTTTTTGCGAAGGTTTGGGACCAAATCTGCAACAAAAATAGTTATGGGACCAAATTGAAACCTTAGTCATAGTATTGGGACCAAAAGTGCACTTAAGCCTAAATTCTTTTATTGTCCAAGAAAAGGAAAGAAGAAATTAATCAAGTTATGGAATTTCACTTTTTGAGACATCACAATGTTATAATTTGAAGCAAAGAGAATAAACTAATCGAGTAATTGAAAGTCTAATTATATACAATTAAATACAATTATATAAACTTCAAAAATGGTAGAATCTTACGATCCTCGATCCGATCCTTTGATTCATTATAATTTATCTTATGGCTCTTACGATCTCAAGTAAAATCTCGATTCTGCAGCCTTGGTATTAGCAATATAAAAACAACAAAAATTTGTTATTGATTATAGTATATAAAAATTATGTAAAAAGAAATGAGAAGTTATTTATCATTATTTTTAAAACATTATGAACAAATTACTGCGATCATCGAATTTTGCATGAAAATTATAAAATGAACAAGTTTAACTAATTATTTGCTTGTTTGTGTCCTATTGTTTGACAAAAATTACCATAAAAATGATGGAAGATGTTGGGATATGGGTCCACCCTTGGTGGATTAAACCAAGAAGACCATGATCATATATATATATAATAATATTTATTATTATTATTTAGTGTATCAATTATTTGAATTAATTAATTATTTATTATCATGAGATAATAAGATCATGAAGATATGGAGAGAAATTTTTGAAAAAATATTTTCAAATAATATTGAATTATTTGAAAAGGATTTTTATAAGATATTCATTTATTATACTTATTCTACTAAAATATATCTATCATCATAGAACAATAGAGACACACATGTTTTCGTTTTTAGAGAGAAAACCCCATAAAACAAAGTGGGTTCTTGATTGAGAGTCTAGATCTTGGAGTAGGATTGAGCCATTAGTAGTCTCGAACTTAATACTTTGTTTCTACTGGTGTTATTTGTTGTGATAGATTTGTGTTCAAATTCATGACCGATTTGTCAATCCGTGTTCGAGTTCGTAACCGGGTCTTCGCATAGGTACTTAACTAGCAAGAAGAAATCAACAAAAACTAAATTAAACTAGAGGAATGAGATGTAAACATAATTAAATGTTTTGTTTAACAACTTCAAAGTCCGAGGCTGAGACTTAAGCTAGCAAAAGGAAGTTCTAAAATTCAATTCTAAACAATTTAGTTTAGTTTTTTTTTTTGTGATTGAAAAGTTTATGTGGGGGTAAATACCGGTATCCTATTAGGGTTATAGAATATCTCCGACTTCTTTGAGGATTTACAAGAAGAATTTATATATCTCTCACCAAATAAGACATTCACATCGATTGGAGGATCGAACTTTTGCCTAATTCAAATCTTAACCAACTGTGTCACCAATTTCACATTGATATTAAAGTTATATGAGGTCCAAAATCCACTAAAATAGTCTTCCTTTGACCAATTTAGCCTAATTAAATGCAACATGCACAGAGACAAAATATAAAAAAGGGAATCAATATATCACCAGCGCCTCCAATTCCTATGGTTATAAATGAAAAATTGAACTATGAGCAACTGGGTTTGAGCGCGGTGCTCAGATATGTAAGGAAATTAAAAAATAAGGTATTTTAAAATACCTTTTTTCGAATTCTGTGATGTGATGCCTTTGCATTTAACTCATCTTTTTTTAATGATTCTTTTTATTTGATTTGAATAATATTTTTTAAAATAAGAAATCTAAAACAAAAGGATGATATTTTTGTGTCTTTATTTTCTAATGCATATATTTGTATTAAGTACCTATATATATACTATTATATATGTACTAAACCGAGAAATATATAATAGTAAGATAAGATAAATTAAATTGAAATTAAATTAATAATTTTTATTGAACTTTTAATTGTTGAGACTTTTTGTCACCACCTAAAATTGGAGTACATAATTGACAAGAAATGTAAAAAAGATCTTGAACATTGTAAGCATAAAATTATAATGTAATCTAAAATTTCATAAATAATATTGTCATTTATAAGTTGCTAGGAGAACAAAAAAAAGTTTATTAGATTTGGGCATAACTTTAGAATGAAATCTAGGCCCATGATGAAAGCTCGATCAGCACAATCAACAACAATCCGAAAAAATGAAAAAGAATCAAGGAAAGAAGCCAATTTTAAAATAGGCTAAGCTCAGGTTTTTTTTTCAACCAGACTTGTATTAATAATTTAATATACATATATCATACAAAGCTGGTTTTCTTTAAATTAATACAAAAAAGAATGTTTTTTATTATATACCTTTGTTGATTTTCTTTCTCTGTTGTTTATAATACTTGTGATAATATATTATTATTTTTATTTAATATTATATTAAATAAAATAGAGATTTAATTTTTTTTATTTGACATATATTAAATATAAAGACCCCAAGAATTTTGCTTTGTTAAAATCTTTATTGAAAAATATTAGGTAAATTTGTTCTCGGGTTTGCTAAAAGTCAGGCCATACCTAAAAGATTTAAGAGTGTTTTAAGAGATATTTATATATCGCCTATCAACAAGGCTATGATGTCAACAATGGGAATAAAATTCACAATCATGTTTGAAAGTTATGGGTCAACTCCTTACTAGCGAGACAAACTTCGTTGGATAAAAATTAGTACTAGTATTAATTATAACAATATTAAATTTTTTGTTTGGATCAATATAAAATACAAAAATATAATAACCCTGATTGGAGGCACTTCAAACTACCTCTCTTTTAATTCTTTAATTGGATCTTTGAGATTGATATATTTACTTTTTATATATATTAATATTTATTAGGCAAGGCTGTCAAAGTCGGTCGCAAGATCATCTTGCAAACAAGTTTATTGTTCGATCTCATGCATGATCAATTTTGAATGGGATCACAGTTGGATCGAGATCTTACTCCTAAGATCGTAAGATTGTGAGATCTCACCTAACCTAGCTTTTTTTCATTGAATTTTAAAGAGAAAATAGCTGCATTTTTATTTTTATTATTTGTTTATTGTATATTGGAGCAAAATGCAGTGTTCCACTTCTATCCTTCAAAATTCCCAATCCTTGAATTCTCACTCCTTCAACATTTCAGATGCCTGTCCTGAAGTTCCTGCTGACGGTCACCGTGGAGGATGTATTTGTACCGCTGGGGATGGTGAGGGTTACTAGCGACCTGAAGTTAGTTCCTACACCAGAGCTGGGTGTTTCTCCTAAGGGTCGTCGTTCTCCTTCACTTTCCCCTGTTACATCTCCAACCCCGCCTAAAGTGGTTCCTACACGTACCCGCCCTACCCGTCGCTCTACTCAGCGTAAGTTGTTTATCTGCCTGATGTTTTTGTGTTGCTAGTAGTATTAGTATGTCAGTGCGGAGCCCTTAGACCAGCACTTAGACCCTGGCAGAGTAGTGAATCTAGACCGAGTAGTTATCATGTATAGGACTATTATAATAGTTTATATGGGCTGACTCCTAGTTAGTCAGACCCTGACTGATGACTTGTATGATTGATGTTTATATATATATATGATGATATGCACGTTTAGTATACTGTGTTGTATGATTTAGTTATATATTTAAGTTATAAATATATGTTATGTATGATAGCAAGTGACAACCAGCAGAAGCACGTATTCTGTGTCAACCAAGACCAAAAAAGAAAAAGCAAATTACCCTATGTTACATGGCCTAAGCCTATCTTTCATTTCTTAACCATGTTTCTTCCGTTGAACTTTGATTATAACTGACTCTAGAAGCTAGGACGTCACAATGCAGCTCCCATTTTTTGAAATAGCTTTAATCAAAACCTTGCAGTCACTTTCAACCTCAAGGAATTTCATTCCCAAATTAGTGGCTACTCTCATTCCTTCGAGAATCCCCCATGCCTCGACCTTGAGAACAATAGTCGAACCCAAAAATCAGAAAATAACACCAAATCCACTTGCCATTCTCATCACGGAGCAAACCACCACAACCCGCAACCCTGATCGATCGCTGGAGAGCCCCGTCAGAATTCTGCTTTGTCCAATTAGCAGGAGGCTTCAACCAGGTAACACAAATCTCAGCCCTATTTTGCAAATCCAGATCAAAACTCATCATGTTCTTGCCCTGATCATAGTCACGTAAACTCTGAACGAATATCTCAGCAGGTCTCCAAGGACGGCTAAAATCAGTTCTGTGAATGGAAGCATTCCTCCACCACCAAAGGTTCCAAACAACAACAACCCAGATCCTACTCCAGATAAAATCTGCATTGGAAGAGAAAGAATTGTTTAAATTAGTATAAACCAATCCATAAAATTTAATTGATAAAAAATTGACCAAGTGCTGAGGCTCCAATAACAAATTCCACACACTAGAGGCCATAGGGAAATCCCTTAAAACATGAGAGGAAGTTTTAGCCAAATTAGGACAATTATAACACCAAACATACCCACCAAACCACTTATTACATAAATCCCGGGTAATAATTCTATCATGAGCCATCAACCAAACATGAGTTCTCATCCTTTCAAGCATATCCAACTTCCACACATGTTTAAAAATAGGATTACTAGTAATAATAACCTTACTTTTATAATTATAAGCACTTTTAACAGAAAAGTCCCCATTATTTTGTAAATTCCAAACAATCCTATCACTATCATTGAGAAAAACTGAGGCAATTTAAGAATTTATTTTCATGCATAAGTCATTCCCAAGCAAGCCCCTTATATAATCAACATTCCACAACCCATCTTTCCCTACAAACTCCCCCACACGGCCAGCAACATTTCTCATAGGAATAGAGACATTAAGATGATGAATAAGAGGGAGATCATCAATACCCCAATTATCCAACCAAAATAAAGCCTCTCTCCCATCACCCACACACCATCTCTGATTAGCATTAAGCACATCCCAAAGCCTACCAATCTCTTTCCAAATACACAAATCCCCACTAGAAACACTAATCTCCCTCCTAAGATCCTTTCCCCTACCATATTTCGATATCAAAACCTGACTGCAAATATTGTCTGGATTAACTTTAACCTTCCACCCTAATTTCATAAAAAAAGCATCATTCATATTAGTAAGCTTCTTAATAACCAAACCACCCTCACCCTTACTCTTGCACATCATATCACAACTCACACTATGCATCTTTCTACCACCCTCAGGATGTCCCCAAATGAAATCCCTTTGAATTCTCTCAATTTCAGTACATATAAAAATAGGAATTCTAGTAGATTGCATTGAATAATAAGGAATGGAAGAATCACTGATTTAGCAAGAGTAACCCGCCCCTCCATAGAAAGGCAATTAGCCTTCCAGCCAGATAATTTAGCATTAACTCTGTCCACGACTTTAGCAAAATCCCTCTTAACCTGTTTCCCATGGATAAGCGGCATTCCTAGATAAACACCAAGGTTATCAGTACAAGTAAAACCAGTATGAGATAATATGTTAGCTTCAATATCAAAAGGAGTTTTTTTAGAAAAAAAGATTCTAGTTTTTGATTGCTAACTCTCTGCCCAGTTGCATTGCAGAAATTTTGAACACAATCCAGAATGCAACCAACCTGATTCTCAGAGGCCACAGCAAAAAGAAGAATATCATCTGCGAAAAGAAGATGGGAAATAGAGTGGCCATTTCGATCATCCCTCAAAGTCACCCTGATCAGCCCAAAAGTGAACAAGTTATTTGGCCTTCTTTTAATGTGTTTATAGAAATAATATATTATAATTAGACCAATTAATATGCTAAGGGTTGCACCAACGTATGTCATAATAAAATGGATAAAATAGGTTAATTAGCGTTTATTTATTGTATTTTATAAACAGTGTTTAACCAAAGAGAATCATCCAGAACCAACGAGAAGTAAGAAGTCATCCCCTGATGTTTGAGGATCAAGATGATTGACTTAAATAAATCTATGGACATAGGGATGTAGTACAGTTCGATACGAGAAGAATGAACATTGAATGAGCCAAATCGGAGTTCCAGAGAGCCCCGAATGATGCGTTTTCGTAAAACTGCACAGTGAACGTGTTTTGGGCTACCACATTGGGCCGCCGGCACACATGACGGCGCAAGCCCAAATTGCGTGTTTCACTCAAATACGTCAAGAAAAGATGTGCCGTGACTTGAGACGCGAAGAATTCAAACGGCGCACGTAAACTTGAGCTCCAAGATATGATTTGGACAGACAAGATTCAAGATACCAAGATACCATCCAACGGCCAATATTCCTTAACTTGGGGACCAAGCATACTACTCAAGACTATAAATAGAGCTTTCATTCCACTTCTCAAATCGCCAATTCACAACCAATTCACGCCCCAACACCTCAACTGGAGGCAAACTTAGAGTAGATTTAGAGAGTAGTTGTCAATAGGTTTCTCCATGATGAGAGCCTAAACACCGTTTATCCTAGAGGAGTATCATGAAGGAAGCCGGAGTTCATCGTTCTTCATAATCCAGGGAGTTTTTATTTAATTATGTTTATTCATTGATTGTTCTTAGATCTAAGTGTTTTACTTCAAAGTACAATTATATGGATTGATAGATCAATATTTTGTTGCAGTAATGAGACCTTGACATTCCTGGAGTTTGTCTCTCTCACGATTGATAAAGTTGCTCTTTAGGGTTTGCTAAAGAGTGGTCTACATGGTTGTTAGAATCCTACGATTCACGATTTGAATCCTACGATTCGATTCGATTCGATTCGGCATCAAAACGATAGGTATCCTTGGCTGAATCGTTTCATTTCCTGAATCAGTACGATTCTAGTTGGAATCGTACGATTTGTGCCGAAATCATGAATCAAACGATTCCAGCCATTAGTGAAAAAACAGAGATTTGAAGAAAAAAACTGATTGGGTATGTGCTTGAGATAATAATTCCTATAATTAAGCTAGACAAATCATCTACAAATTTACAATTAGCTAAAACAAATATGTATAATTATTCCTATAATCCCTAGAATCATGCTAACAAATATAATTATATAAAAAAAAATTAGAGATCATGAAAAGACAATTTCAGAAAATAGAGTAATGGCTCAGACAATTTCAAATATAATTATATAACATACTTCAAACTATTATTCAGTATGTTCCTGAATCCTACGATTCGATTCGATTTACGATTTACGATTTAAAAATTAGCTCAACGACTCACGATTCGAATCCCGATTTGATTACTATGGTGGTCTATTTATCTTAGAAATATAATTAGGAATGTTCTTGGTTTGTTTATTGTTCCGATGGGGCAATAATATAGATTGCCCCGAAGAGCTTTGACAATTTGCTCATAACCTAGTTTAGGCTGAGTGCTCGATTCTAATTCTATATCTTTCACCATTGTTTCTTAGTTATATTCGAAGTTTCGATAATATCTTTGAATGTGGCTTGTGACATAATTAAAGTGATACTTCAATCCCATATCTTTATGAACTAGAATGGTAGGATTCATGATTATTCTCTAAGATATCTTTATCTTTCTTGTTCGTTTACCTTTTATTATTATTGTTCTTAAAACTATCTTTATAGCCTCACCTAAGTTCATAGATATTCATATAAATAATAGTTGCCTTTAACCATGAAGTTCCGCGAGAGATTCGACCTTGGGTTAGCATCTATACTATATTTTAATAAATATAGTTTATACTTGTGAGGCTCGAGTATAAATTTAATTTGATGTGTTTGACACCTAACGACGGGTGTCCGCATCAAATTTGGCGCCGTTGCCGGGGAACTTCTAATTAAGGATAACGGTTATTATTTGTGTGAATTCTTTGAATTCGGGATTTGCATACATATAGTTGCATATTAAAACTGCATTAGATCTAGGATCATAGTAGGGTTGCATCTAAATTGTGTTTTTTTTAATTATTGTTGTTTTGGATACCTTTCAATATGTTAAGAATACCACGCTTTCCTTGCCAATATGACCAAAACATCCTTATTCCAAATTTTAATCTTATCAATAAAGTTTTGAATATTTTCACACCACCCTGGCTGATTACTCCAAGTCTCAACAAAAAAATTGCTACAATTTTCATGAGTAAACCAAGCCACTTCAAATCTGAAAGGTCTATTGTGATTTCTAAAAACCGAGTTATATAAACTTAGAAATAAAGGATGATGGTCAGAATAATTCTTAAGGGCCACACTAACAGTGGCCTCAGGAAAAGTAATACGCCAATTTTCATTGCAAAGTAACATGTCAAGTCTTTCCATTACTCTAATATACTAATTAATCTTAGGACCATGCCAGGTGAAGAGGGGGCCCTCAACTTGCACATCAATCAAATTTGAGTTGTAAATTCAATCCTTGAAGAGTCTACCTCTACTGGGGTCATAGGGAGCACCACCTACTTTTTTAGAAGAAGCAACAATCTCATTAGAATCCCCAATTAGAGCCCACGACTCATTCTGAGGAGCATAATATTGGAGAGCTCATCCCAAAGGAGGTTACGAGTCTCGGCCTGAGGACTTGCATACACAATGGTAAGCCACCATTGGACACCATCACTTTGAACCTGTAAATTGATATAAGTAGAGTGAGTTGAGTGAGATAAAACAGAGATATGAGAAGAAGCTTTCCAAACAAACCAAATACCCCCACTCCTCCCAACACCCTCTTGACAAATGAAATCATTAAAACCAAGGTTTTTAAAATTATTTTCAGCCTTATTAGAATTACATTTAGTTTTCATAATAACCACACAAGATGGTTTATAGAAATCAATATAATTCCTCATATTCTTAAGAAAAGTGGGGTAGCCGCCCCACGACAATTCCAAACTATGCACTGCGTAAAAACAAAAAAGGAAGAGAATTAAGAACCTTGGGGATGCCCAGAATCATCCCCCATCACCACATCATCATGATTATCATTCTGCATACTTTGAGAGTTGTTATCATCCCCCTCTATACTTTGGATCTCATCATCATCTAACATTTGTACACGGTCTGGAGGTTTAGGAGGAGGTCCCATTCTCTCAACGGGGTCCTTCGCCAAACTTGAAGAAGGGATGTGGGACGAGCTTCCAGCCTCAGCCCTCTGCAGCCCACTTTTGTTCTCAGCTTGGGGACAAGTTATAGCATCTCCACCTTGATTGTACATCACAGGTCTGCTGGTGTATCTAGAAGTAAGACCCCCACGCCTACCCTATTTATTTACCAGGTTTTTTACACTTAATCTGTCCTCTATTGATTTTAGTATTTTTCTAGTTTTTTGGGTTGGCACTATTGATGTTCACAGAAGATGACAAGCTTCTATTTTTAGCAATACCACTATTTATTGACTTAGCTTTACTAGCATTCCTAGCAGGAGATATGATTTTATTTTTGCCACTGCCATGCCTTATAGTTCTCTCCTGGTCCTCTACACTATCTTCACAATTATCATCATCCATGTCCTCATTTGAAGCAGAGTCTTCAGTATCTCCTTCTTCTTCACCAAACTATTTCTTTTCTTGCCTCGATTGATTATGAACAGGGCTGGACTATTTTTCTGTTTTGTTATCCTCTTCAGTTTTAGAGGCCTTAGCTTTTCTATTTCTTCTAGTCTTCTTGACCACCATCCAAGGACCAAATTTTGCATCCTCAACTCCCATCCCTTCTTGAGTAGGTTGTTCAGTAGACATTTCAGTCACTACAGGATTCTTAGGACACTTCTCAGACATATGACCATACTTCCCACACTCAAAAACAAATCATATGAATACTCTCATACTCTAAAAAGTATTTCTTTCCATCTAATTTGTATTTTGAAATCACTGGCTTAGAAAAATAAATCTCCACACAAATTCTTGCGAATTTGCCTCTCGCTCGCTTAGTTGTGGTAGTGTCAATTTTAATAGTCTTACCAATATTATTTCCAAAGCAAGTAAGAAAATTGTCATTAAAAAGATCAATTGGTAATTGAAGGAACCTCACCCAAGCTGAAACAGTGGAGATGTTGTCTGTAGAAGGATCAAAAGTAGTGAACCATTTCCTAACCATCAAATAATGATCAAGTATTATCCAGGGGCCTTCACAAAGGGCAAAGTTGAGATCTTCATCTCAATTAAAATTAACTAGATAATAGTCAGGGGGAAGATCAATAATTTCCATACAACCTTTGGGCGCCTAGAGCTCATTGAGTTTCTTTGCAAGAAAGTTGAATCCCACTTCTTGACCCAACCATTTAATTATCAACGTATTGCTTAAAGGCTTGGCCATTAATTCCCTTTCTTGCTTGTCAATTGTAACAATAATGCATGCTTCGTCCTCCACTGGATCTTTAACAAAAGACATTCCTTCTTCTTGCTCATGATTCTACTCTTTATTGCTGCAGGATTGTTGCCTTCCCTTACATGTGTGCTCATGTCATTACTAAATTAAACCACAAGCGTTGCATCCCCATCTTTTCTCAGCTCCACACTCTTGAACGAATCTCTCACACATGACATATCAACATTTGCACCGTCTAAAAGCTCCACATCATCATACGAAAAACTGTAATTTCTAGAAAGAGTTAAAAATAATTTCTTTTTGTATAACGAATTCAATGTTGGGAGTGTTTTTAATCAATTTTCAAATTATAGTTTTTTTTTAATACATTGTCGAAAATTTAGGAGAATTTTATGTAGTTTAGCCTAATTTTTATTTCAAAATAATGAATTATATTATTATTATTATTAAAAAATTAAATAATTAATTTACTCACTTCTAGAATATCTTATTTTTGGTCTTACAACGACAAAGTTTTAAAAACTTTTTTATTGTGGTTAATTTTTTCTCCAATATTTCATATTTTGGTCAATTATATCTTTTGCTATTACTTTAGCTAAACATTAACAATAAAATTAACGTAGCTAAGACATATATATAAAATGATAGAAAAGGAAACTCAAAGGATAAAATGATAGCTAAATATTAACAAGATGAAATTTTGCTTTATTGAAAGAAGTTAGTCAAAGATAAAATTGACTATAATGTGAAATATTTGAGACAAAATTGATCGCAAAAAACAATTGATGACGAAATTGACAATTAATCTACAGTTTGGAGACTAATTAAAAAGGTGTTTTCACCTAATAATAATAATAATAATAATAATAATAATAATAATAATTAATATGTATCTCTTAATAGAGGCACTTCAAACTGCCTCTCTTTTAATTGTTTAATTTGATCTTTGAGATAGATATATTTACTTTATATATATATATATATATTAATATGTTTTTACCTTCTGTTTTTTGAATTTTAAAGAGAAAAAAGCTGCCTATTTTTTTGTTTCTTATGTATTGGAGAAAAATGCAGCGTTCCACTTCTATCTTACAAAATTCTCAATCCTAAAATTTTTCAAATTTCAACCGTAAAGCTAAAGCATTGTTTCACTTCCATCCACTTTCTGTATTGATGTACACTGGTGTTTATAATTTTTTTAATAAATTCTTTTTTAGGCCAAAAACAGGATAGAAGAAATTGATCAAATTATTGAATTCCACTTTTTGAGACATTACAATATTATAATTTGAAAAAAAGAGAATAAAATAATCGAGTAATTGTAAATCTAATTATATACAATTATATATATTTCAATAATGGTAGAATCTTACAATCCTCCATCCGATCCTATGATTCGACCTATCTTATGGCTCTTCCGATCTCAGGTAAAATCTCAATTCTGCCAACCTTAGTAATAGCAATATAAAAACAACATAAATTTGTTATTGATTATAGTGTATAAAAATTATGTATACAAAAATGAGAAGTTTTTTATCATTATTTTTAGAACATTATGAACAAATTATTGCGATCATCCAATTTTGCATGTAAATTATAAAATGAACAAGTTTAACTAATTATTTTCATATTTTTGTCGTATTGTTTGACAGAAATTACCAAAAAAAACTTATGGAAGATGTTGGGATATGGGTCCACCCTAGGTGGATTAAACCCAGAAGACCATGATCATATATATAATAATGTTTATTATTATTATTATTTAGTGTATTAATTAATTATTTATTATCATGAGATAATAAGATCACGGAGATAAGGAGAGAAATTTGTGGGAAAATATGTTCAAATAATATTGAATTATTTGAAAAATATTTTTTTGATGATATAGTCAGTTATTAGACTTATTTTAGTAAAATATATCCATCATCATAGAACAAACACATGTTTTCGCTTTTAGAGAGAAAAACCCAAAAAAACAAAGTGAGTTCTTGATTGAGAGTCTTGATCTTGGAGTTGGATCGAGCCATTAGCCGTCTGATACTTAACACTTTGTTTCTATCAGTGTTATTTGTTGTGATAGATTTGTGTTCGAATTCATGACCGATTCGTCAATTCGTGTTCGAGTTTGTAATTGGGTCTTCGCATAGGTACTTGATTAGCAAGAAGAAATCAACAAATACTAAATCAAACTAGAGGATTGGGATGTAAACATAATTAAATTAAGGGGAAAAAGGAATAGAGAATATGAGTTTTTTTCGACTATAATGTTTACAACTTCAAAGTCCGAGGCTGAGACTTAAGCCAGCAAAAGGAAGTTCTAAAATTCGGTTCTAAACAATTTAGTTGTTTTTTTTTCTTTTTGTGACTGAAAAGTTTAAGTGGAGGTAAATAACGGTATCCTATTTATAGGGTTATAGAATATCTCTGATTTCTTTGAGGATTAACAAGAAGAATTTATATATCTCTCAACAAATAAGACATTCACATTGATTAGAGGATCGAACTTTTGCCTAATTGAATTTTTAACACACTGTGTCACCAATTTTATATTGATATTGAAGTTAGATGAGGTCCAAAATCCACTAAAATGGTCTTCCTTTGACCAATTTAGCCCAATTAAATGCATTATCCATGAAGATAAAATAAAGAAAAGAGAATCATTATATCACCAGCGCCTCCAGTTCCCATGGTTATCAATGAAAAATTGAACTATGGGCATTTGGGTTCGAGCGCGGTACTTGTTGGTACCAAGAAAGGAGAAAATAAGGTATTTTAAAATACCTTTTTTTGAATTCTGGGATGTCATGCCTTGGCATTTAACTAATCTTTTTTATCGCTTCTTTTTATTTAATTTGAATAATATTTTTTAAAATAAGAAATCTAAAACAAAAAGAATGATTTTTTTGAGTCTTTATTTCCTAATTCGAATATATGTATTAAGTATCTATATATATACTATTATATATGTACTGACCAGCCCAAAAGTGAACAAGTTATTTGGCCTTCTTTTAGTGTGTTTATAATAATAATATATTAGAATTAGACCAATTAATATGCTAAGGGCAACACTAAGGTATGGTGGAATAAAGTGGATAAAAAGAGTTAATTAGCGTTTATTTATTGTACTTTATAAATAGGTGCTACTTAATGGTTTATTTAGTGTTTCAGATATCCAAACAGGGCCAAACCAAGAGGGAAATATCAGAATATTCTAGAATATCACGTCGAGCACAAGATATCCTTGAGCCGCCATGTGGGCCGCCGACCCAACATAGGTGAATCCCGTGGCGCACGTATCTGTTAGGAATATGACGTCAGCAAGTAAGCTTCAGCAGAGTTTGTTGTTGCGCCGTCACTTTGAGCCAACGACCCAAAAGGGAAATCTCGCGGCGCAGATTAATCTAAAGCAGGAGAGTATGTTTTGCACGGCTACGATTCAAGATACGAAGATATAATCGAAATATCGCAGATATTTCGCTGTGCCTTCGTATTGGGCCGCCGGCGCAAGCAGTGGCCCAGAGGCGATTTTCTTCCCTGGACTTGCGGACCAAGCACACTACTCAACACTATAAATAGAGGTCGTCATTCCGCGCTCAAAGCACTCAGTTCCAGCGCTCAACTCATTTAGTATAGTTTAGAATAGTTCTCTGCCTAGAGCATGAGTAACTAATTAGGTAGATACTTGAAGAATGCCTCAAGGATGTGACTTGAGTTCACCATGATTCGTTGTAAAGTTCAGATGTTGATGTTGCATTTATGAGGTATGATCAACTCCTTCAAAGGTAATTGTTGAAGTTGTTTATATATAAGTCGTAGATCATATTTTGTTAAAGTAATTAGACCTTGACATTCCCGGAGTTTGTCTCTCTCACGATTAATGAAGTAGCTCTTTAGGGTTTGCTAAAGAGTGGTTTACAATATCTTATGTGCATAATTAGGATTATTATTGATATATATGTTTGTTTATTGTTCCGATGTGGCAATAATATAGATTGCCCCGTAGAGCTTTGGCAAATAGCTCATAAAACCAGTTTTGGATGAGTTACCTATCCTAACCTTGTATTCTCTCCATTGTTTGATTGATTGTGTTTAAGGTTTAAATACATTGTCTAATTTGGAAAAGTAAATGCATATTTATTATCTATTCTCTATGGTGAACGAACTATGATAGTCCATCTCTAGGGTTTTCTCTCAAGTATTATTATTATTATTATTATTATTATTATTATTATTATTATTATTATTATTATTATTATTATTA